>PVJO010002770.1:30909-136314 GCA_004026905.1 Hystrix cristata | reverse complement strand
CCCGGATTTAATGTTTGTCCTGCTGGATTTGGGACTTGTTTTGGTCCTATTCCTTTTTATTCTCCTATTTGTACCTTTTGAAATAGGAAAGTTTATCCTCTACCATTGCATGATGGAAGTGTTTAACTTTCTTTTCATTTGTACAAGAACTCGAAGTTAAGAGTGTGCCTTAAGTCAGAGGAGACTTTGGACTTGGACTTTTCAGCAATACTGAAACTGTTAGGACTTTGGCAACTCTTAGAGATGAACTAAATCCCTTTTGCACAAAGGGATATGGATGACTCTTTGAAGGACCTAGAGTGGAATGTTACATACAGCTGCATCTAGAAAGCCCCCCAAAGCTTCATGCCCTCATAGTTGAGGCTTTTTGGAGGTGGCTGGATCATAATACATGATACCAGGATCATGGATGTGTGATGCTGGATTACTCCACTAATTGGTTTATTGTAGTTCTGGGTGAGGATAACAGGATCGCCCACCCTGGGTGTTGGTGGCACCAACTGATAGGGTGTCATCCTGGATAGAATAAAAAAGGAGAGAAAGAAGGCAGCATGCTGCTTGCTGCTTCACTACCTCCGCCCTGCCTTGCCATGGATTGTCGCCCCTCTGCCATGCCACCTGCCTTGAAGCCAGCCAACTATAGTCTGAAACCTCTCCAAACTGCAGGCCCAAACAAACCTTTCCTCCTTTAACTTTGGGGGTCAGGTATTTTGTCTCAGCAGCAAGACAGAATAACTAAAACGTGGTCTTTCTCTTTTCCCACTAACGTAGGAAAAAAAAAGTTTGTAATACTCATCCAGGCAATAGTCATAAGAAATGTCCCAGAATTCCTCCAGACTTGAGGCATATATTGAGTTAATATCGAGAGCAACAGAAATATTCCCAGAATATTAATTCTATAAAGATCTTCAAGGACTTCTGGGAAGATGGTAGAGTGGAGAGAAGCAGAGTAAGAGCCTCTCTGAGATTTGTTGTCCAGACACTGGAATATAGCAATTTCAGGAAGAGAAGGAGGGAAGTGTGTTCTCAGGATCCAGCAGGGATCTGAAGCATGAGTTGAAGCCCACGGGGAAAGCAAAAGGAGAGACCAGCCCAGAAGAAGAATGTGACAGACTGAGGGTGCTTTCTCCCAGAGCTCCAGCTCGCGTCCCTGCCTCGCAGCCCCATCTCACAGCCACAGCTTGTGGTCCCCAGGTCATGGCCTGGCTCACATCAGCAGGTTGCAGCCCCGGTCACAGTCACAGCCCCTGCTCACACCCTTTGTGTGCAGCCCGGCCCACAGCCCAGCTCAGGGCCCCAACTCACAGCCCCAGCTATCAGCACGAGGGACTCAGTTTGAGCCTGCAGATGCACGGTGACTACTGGAGACCCCAGAGACCTTCACAGAAAGACACACAGATGGAGCAGAGCAGTGCACACTGAAGACTGCATTGGCTGGTGAGTTACCTGAGTCATCTGATCTTATATGGCCCCCAGGAGACAATGGTAATTGGCTGATTGCCATCTTGGAAAGGGGCTGAGCTCAGAACTCAGAAAAGCTGCTAGTGGCTTTTGATGCTATGGTAAGGTGGGGCAAGGCAGGGCAAGGTGTGGCAAGGCAGAGCAGAGTTCAAATGCAAGTTGGAAGGAGGGAAAGGAGCCAAGTTCAAACTGGCAGGGAACTGAGTCCAAGCCATTGGGAGACACATGGTGTGTCTCCAGTTGAACAAATTGGATTTCAACCCCACAGCCAGTGATTAGGCTGAACTTCAATGGAACAGGTGAAGCCTTGCTATTGAACTCAACTGGGAACACTTGCTACCTGGCCAAAATCTACTGTTGGGATTAATCAACAAGGAGCTGGGTCTGCCTACTCTGTCTGCCAGTGACAGCAGAGACACACCTGGAAGTAGACATTTTTTTTTAATATTTTTTTCCCTCTCTGCTCTTCTTTTTCTTGTTTCTGTTTTTTTCTCTTTCTTGTTTTTATAGGAAAGTGACTTTCTAATTTTTTGCTTTTTTTTGTTCTGTCCTATTTTTTACTTCTTCCTTCTCTCCTTTCCTTCTGTTTCCTTTACCAGTTCCCCAAAGTTTGCATAATTTCCCCCAGAATCCAACCTTGCTTCTCATCTCTTTCTCTTCTGCTATCTCTCTATCCTTTCCTCCTAATCTCTTTTGAATGTTCTCTGCTGAGAGTAAAATCATCGTATTGAGGACATATCTACTGCATGCAAGTTTCTGGTTTATTTTGGATAGTGTTATATAACCACAAATCCAGTACATAAGGTATAAGGTAGCAGATCATTAGTTACTACAGTTTGCTATTTTATAGACTGTGTCTGATACTATTGTTGTTGCTGATTGTACTAGTTTAGCCAAGATGACAGAACTGTTCTACTCAGTTCTTCCTTGCATGCCATGACTAAGATTGGCAGAGGGTCACAAATAACACTATAGGCCACGGTCAAAGAACTAAGGGCTGGCCAAATAGACAGCAACTTCTCAGCCCCAATAAATTGAAGAGGCAAGATCTTGCAAAAGACTCATAAAACAAAAAAAACAGCTACACCTGTAAGACATCTCTGAGGAAGCAGTAGTCACTTCCAAAAGGTTCTCAAAACTAACAAAAGAAAGCTACCTGCCACAGGCAATTCATAAGCATCAACCCAGGAACTAAACTAAAGAAGAAAAAATAGAAAATGAAAAGACACACAAATAAGATACAACCCCATACCTCCAGCTCACCAAAACCAAGCCCCGAGGTTAATGAAGTGGAACAAGCTGAAAGCTTTCCTCCCAGACTCTTGGAGGCAGTAACAGCAGAAGTAACAAAACCGATGATTGAGGCTCTACAAAACATCAAAACAGAAATGATTTCCAGAATGAAAGACATGATTAGTGACTCTAGAGCAGGTACAGATAAAAAAAAAAAAAAGAAGAGCTTAGAAAAACAATGGAAACCATAAATGCCCAACACAGGAAAGAAATAGAATCCCTGAAACAGATTCAAACAGATGTCCAAGACATTAAAAATTCCATTGAAAGTATTGGCAGTAGAACAAAACAATGTGAAGAGAGAATCTCATATATAGAAAACAAAATTGTGATTAAGGATCAAGAAATGGTAAGGGACCATGAAAAATCAATACAACAGCTACTAGATGACACAAAGAAAAATAAAATAAGGATGATCACAGTCGATGAAAAAGCAGGAGATAGCACAAATCACACAGAAATAATAGCAGAAAACTTCCCAAATATGGAAAAAGAACTGGATATACAAATAAGTGAGGCATGCAGAACTCAAATTAGCGATGATCAACAAAAATCTACCCCAAGGCATATAACAGTCAATTTTCCAGAAATTCAACACAATAACAGAATTTTGAAAGCTGTTAGAGAAAAGAAACAAATAACCTATAAAGGAATGCCCATCAGAATCACAGCAGACATCTCAACACAAACCCTCAAGACAAGGAGAGCTTGGAGTGAAGTATTTCAAGCCCTAAAAGACAACAACTTTCAGCTCGGATTAATATACTCTGTAAAACTGTCTTTCAAAATTGATGGAGAAGCAAGATACTTCCATGACAAAGAAGACCTGAAGAGATTCATGACCACCAAACCAGCACTCCAAAATATCCTGAAGGACATTCTGGAACGAGAAAATGAGGATGACAACTCCAAGAATTGCAATAGAATGAATCCTTCAGGCAAGGCAAGTAATTAACCAGAAGGGAAAAATAGGAAACCAACAACAGGTAAATAATATGACAAGAATAAGTCAACTTATGTCAGTTATAACCACCAATGTAAATGGCCTCAACACACCAATCAAAAGAAGCAGACTGGCAAAATGGGTCAAGAAGCAAGACCCAGCAATATGATGGATATGAGAAACACTTAATTCAAAAAGAAATTCATAGAATGAAAGTCAAAGAATAGAAAATAGTACTTCATGCAACAGGAATCTGGTAAAAAGCAGGGGAAGCCATTCTATTTGCAGACAGAGTGGATTTCAAGCCAAGACTCATTAAGAGATACAAAGAAGGTCACTACATCCTTGTAAAGGGAACAATCCAAGAAGAACAGATGACAATCATAAATATATATGCACCAAATACCTAACTACATACAACAAATATTGATGGAGATGGAAAACCAATTAAGCACCAATACAATTGTAATGGGGGACTTCAATACCCCACTGTCACAAATAGACAAATCAACTAGCCAAAAAGTCAACAGGGAAATATCAGAACTAAACCAAACTCTTGAACAAATGGATCTAGTAGATGTATACAGAGTATTCCACCCCACAACATCAGGATACACATTCTTCTCAGCTGCACATGGAACTTTCTCCAAAATAGACCACAGACCATAGCTCATAGAACATGCTTAAGTAAATGCAAAGGAATCGAAATTATCCCATGCATACTGTCAGACCATAATGCATTGAAACTGGAAACAAGCAGCAAAGGGAACCACAAAAATTCCATAAACACATGGAAATCAAATAGCACGCTCCTGAACAATCAGTGGGTCAGAGAAGAAATTAAAGAAGAAATTAGACAGTTTCTACAATTGAACAATAATGTTAATACAACCTACTGAAATTTGAGGGGCACAAGGTAAGGAGTTCTACAAGAGAAATTTATAGCATTGAATGCCCATAACAGAAAAACAGAACGAGCTCAAATAAGCAACCTAATGTTGAACCTCAAGCTTCTAGAAAAAGAAGAGTAACTCAAACCCAAAGTCCGTGCAAGGGAGAATATTATAAAGCTCAGAGCTGAAATTAATGCAATTAAAACTAAGAAAACAATACAAAGAATCAAAGAATCAAAGAGTTGGTTCTTTGAAAATTAAATAAAATTGACAAGCCCTTAGCCAATCTTATAAAAAAAAGGAAAGAAAAGACTCAAATTCATACAATTAGCAATGAAAACAGTGAAATCATAACAGATCCTGCAGAAATCCAGAAGATCATCAATACCTACTTTGAGAACCTGTATTCTAATAAGATCAGAACTACAGAAGAAATAGACAGGTTCCCAGATACATATGAATTACCAAACCTGAGTAGAGTTTTATATCAAGAAGATATAAAAACTCTAAATAACCCAATATCAGGCACTGAAATTGAAGAAGTAATTAAAAACCTACAAACAAAGAAAAGCCCAGATCCTGATGGATTCACTGCTGAATTCTACAAGAAATTTAGAGATGATTTAATGCCACTAATTCTTTTTTTATTTATTTATTTTTTTTATTTTTGGTGGTGCCGGGGATCGAACTCAGGCCCTTGTGCTTACAAGGCAAGCACTCTAATCACTGAGCTAAATCCCCAGCCCCAATGCCACTAATTCTTAAATATTTAATGAAACTGAAACAGAAACAATACTCCCAAATTCATTCCTGGAAGCAAGCATTACCCTGATACCAAAGCCAGAGAAGGATCCAATGAAAAAAGAGAACTACAGGCCCATCTCATTAATGAACATAGATGCAAAAATCCTCAATAAGATACTGGCTAACAGAATGCAGCAAGTTATCAAGAAGAGATTATACACTCTGACCAAGTAGGATTCATTCCAGGGATGCAGGGATGGTTCAACACACTCAAATCAATAAATGTAATACACCATATTAACAGAGCCAAGGACAAAAACCATATGATCAACTCAATAGAGGCAGAAAAGGCATTTGACAAGGTCCACCACCCATTCATGATAACAGCCCTGAAGAAAATTAGAATAGGTGGTCTGTATCTCAACCTGATAAAAGCTGTCTATGACAAACCAACAGCAAACATCATACTAAATGGTGAAAAACTAAAAGCATTCACTATAAAATCCAGAACAAGACAAGGATGTCCACTGTCACCACTCTTATTCAATATATTTCTAGGATCATTACCCAGAGCAATTAGACAAGAGAAAAAAATAAAAGGAATAAAGACAGGAAAAGAAGAAGTTAAATTATCATTATTTGCAGATGACATTATACTCTATAGAGAAGACCCCAAACACTCCAGCAAAAGACTTCTAGATTTAATAACCAAACTCAGCAACGTAGCTGGATACAAATACAACACTCAGAAATCAATAGCATTCCTGTATACAAACAACAGACTCACCAAGAGAGAAATTAAGGAAACAACACTTTTCACAATAGCATCCAAAAAAAATGAAGTACCTAGGAATCAATCTAATGAAGAAAATTCAAGATCTACACAATGAAAACTGCAGTACATTATAAAAAGAGATTGAAGAAGATACCAGAAAGTGGAAAGAGAACCCTTGCTCCTGGGTAGGCAGAACCAATATAGTGAAAATGATCATACTCCCAAAACTGCTATGCAGATTTAATGCAATCCCAAAAAAATTACCCATAGCATACCTGACAGAGTTAGAGAAGGTAATCCTAAAATTCATTTGGAAACAAAAGAAATCTAGAATAGTAAAAGCAATTCTGGGCAACAAAAACAAAGCAGGGGCTATCACAATTCCTGGCCTAAAACTATATTGCAAAGCTACTGTAATAAAAACAGCATGGTACTGGCACAAAAACAGACCCCAGGACCAATGGAACAGATTAGAAGTTGAAGAAACAGGTCCAAACACTCTCAGTCACCTTATCTTTGACGAAGGGGCCAAACAACCTCACTG
This sequence comes from Hystrix cristata, assembly GCA_004026905.1. NCBI lineage: Eukaryota > Metazoa > Chordata > Mammalia > Rodentia > Hystricidae > Hystrix > Hystrix cristata. Next base: position 129,661 of record PVJO010002770.1, on the reverse strand, counting down.
GAAGAACGATAGCCTCTTTAATAAATGGTGCTGGAAAAACTCACTCTCCACATACTGAAGGTTAAAACTAGACCCATATCTTTCCCCATGCACTAAGCTAAAATCAAAGTGGATCAAAGATCTAACTATTAAAACAGAAACGCTAAATCTATTGGAAGATAGAATAGGTCAAACTCTTGAAGACATAGGGGTAGGCAAGGACTTTATGAACAAATCCCCAGTTGCCCAGGAAATATCACAAAGAATCAACAACTGGGACCTGATCTTATTAAAAAGCTTTGACACAGCAAAAGAAACTACCAACAGAGCAAAAAGACACCCCACAGAGTATGAAAAAAATGTTGCTAACTATTCCTCTGACAAAAGACTAACATCTCGAATATATAAAGAACTCAAAAAAATCAGACCCCCCAAATTTAAAGACACAATCCAAAGGTGCGCAACTGAAATGAATAGACACTTCTCGGATGAAGAAGTAGAAACAGCAGATAGACATATGAAAAAATGTTCAACATCACTGGTCATTCGAGAGATGCAAATTAAAACAACGCTGAGATTCCATCTCACTCCAGAAAGAATGGCTATTATCAACAAATCAGCCAATAACAAATGCTGGAGGGGCTGTGGAGAAAAAGGAACCCTTCTCCACTATTGGTGGGAGTGTAGGCTGGTGCACCACTATGGAAATCAGTGTGGAGATTCCTCAGTGAATTAGGACTAGAGATTCCATTTGACCCAGCTATTCCACTTCTTGGTATCTTCCCAAAAGAATTAAAAGGAGCGTACTGCAGCGATATATGCACACCCATGTTTATAGCAGCACAGTTTGTAATAGCTAAATCTGGGAAGCAGCCCAAATGCCCATCAACAGAGGAATGTCTAAAGAAAATGTTTTTTTTTAATACAACGGAGTACTACTCTGCCATAAAGAGTGATAAGCTTGAGATATTGCTAGGTAAATGGATGCATCTTGAGACCATACTCTTAAGTGTAATAAATCGGACACACATGTTTAAATACCTTATTGTTTCTCTGGTGTGAGAAACTGAAAGTGTAAATAAAGACTCAAATGTATTATATTGGGAAAGGGAAGAAAATGTCCAACGGGAAAGGGAACAAGGGAGGGTAAAAGGAACAGAGGGACAAGAGAAATAAGGAATGGAAGGAAAAAATGGAAACAAAGCTTTTGTAAATAAGGAGGGAGAAGGGGTTGAAGGGAGGGGGGGAGGGGAGGGGAATGGGAAAAAAAGAAGCAACAAGATATATCATGTAGAGGTACAAATCCCCTATGATGAATGTTATCACTATGTACATCTAAAATGTACCATTAAAATGAAATTTTAAAAATTTTAAAAAAGTAAAGATCTTCACTTCTCAGAATAGGTGAAATTTCAGACACTTGGAGATATGGGAAAGATAATTCTGGAAGATAAATTCAGAGATATTCTTAAGTGACTGGAGCAGCACCGGTGGGAATTGTGACTCTGAGTGGACATGCCCTCTGCAGGTGAAAGGCTGCTGTTAGCCCAGCTGTGATCTGAATTCAGCCCTCGGCACCAGCTGCTCTCTCCCCATCAAAATGAATTAATGCTCTTCAGGGGCAAGCTTAAACACACCATCTACAAATGGTCTCTGACTATATCAAGCTAGAATATGGTCCTTCTCCTGCTGAAATCTCCCTAAATGTCATATTTTTCCATCGTATAACTGTATACTTTTATTGACAGCAAAGATGTTGGGTTAGGAAGAACCTGCTGTTTTATTGATTTCTACCAGCATTTCTTCATAACTGAAGTCACAGCGTGGTTTGCTTTCACTCAACAAAATGAGGCTTTGGAAATTTATTTGTGTGGCTCAATTGGATGTTATCCACAATGAATATCTACAATGAAGTCCTGGAATCCGCAGACGTCACACGTATTTGCTTATTTGCAAATCTAACAAAATTTGAGTAATAAGAAGTTATCTCCTTAGATTATAGGCAACAAATGAGACTTGAATAGGACAGAGAAGGACTTGCATTCTATTTGAAAACAACAACACCTGATGGGATATTAGATGTCAAAGCAGATGAAGGTAACTTTTTTCTCTGGTGATATACTTTTGATTGTCATATCTAAATGTAAATTGTATAAAGAATTGCAGTGTAGAATATAGTATGTTATAAAATATTTTCAAGTATAATATCTACTTAATCATCATTATTTCACTAAGTGAAAAATATAGAGCTCAGAAAGTTTATGTAGTTTACCCACCATCATATTGACCAGAAAGTGACAGAAACCAAACTTAAATCTATTCTTTGAAGTGCACAATTCTATAAAAAATGCATTGCTTTATAACAAAAATGTCATTTCATATATTTAAATGACTAGAATCTGGACTTTCTTGCCTAGGACGCTGTGTAACATGTTATCTCATGTCTATACTTCAGGGAGAGGAGGGGATTAATAAAGAAAAATATAGAATTAACATGTGTTATGTACACATACACTCTCCGTGATGAATCTAATCATGATGTACTGCAAACCTGTACTAATACAAATTTAAAAATTTAAAAATAAATACATATAATAAAACTTTGTGTAAAATATAATGGCAGAGATGAAAAGTTATTTTATGATAACAGGTGCATCTAGCTTCTTTATGAGCTACATCTTCACCCTTATCCTTTTCGAAACTTGAAGACAGTGAGAATTCTAAAAACATCATAATGTTTTGAGTATTAGCTCAAGATAAAAAGGAGTATATATCAATTTGTCCCATACTGATGACCCAAGCCACTACAATTTTTCTTGCATATTTTACCTATAGTAGTAAATTTAGTTAAATTTCACTTGACAAGACTATTTGTGAGTTATAGAATAAAATGATTCATTCTGAATAGGTACATATACGTAAAAGTATCGTCATCAGAACAAATTGACCCGTGTGTATTAGTAGTCTTCAGATATATGTTTCTGTATGCGCACATGCGAAATATCATCTAAACATGTTGGAGAACTAAATAGACCACTGGAATACTTTGCAACTCACAAAGCATTTGCCTGATGAAATCCTACACTAAAATGTCTATCTTTCAAAAAATGCTACAGTGAAAACCTTAATCAACTTTAGCCTTGACTACGTGCCCCAAAATAAATTTCTATAATGTCACCTGCTCTTTGTTTTTGCTTTCATTCATGCAAACGTATCTACTTATGAAGATCTTTTTCCATTTGTATTAGTGAAAATCTATTTAAAAATATAGTATGATTTTAATAGCCTTAATTTATGCAGCTTGTACTTGAAAAAAATAAAATTAAGCCATAGACTAGAGATCCTGGGCCATGGTGTGGGAAGCCAATTGAAAAAAGCAGTGACATCAGATCCTTTCACTAAAAAGCCATAAGGAGTGAGAAAAAGACATTACTTCTAGCTGTTAGAAAAGGGAGTTACTTTCAGCATGATAGAGATGAGCAGATATTACCTGTTATGAAAATAATGGAAGATTCAGTTATGGTGATTTCAATCCTATGGGATTTATAGTAACTTTGTAAATAGTAGTAAAAATGTATTTAACAAGTGGAGCTTTGAGGGCTTGAAATCAGATAATAAAAAGCTGAGAGAAAGTGCTAAAGAAAAGTTATCAGAATCAGGTTGAAAAGGATATGTATCAAATCATGTTGTGCTTTGAATTTTCTTTGTAAATGTAAGCTTCAATTGGAACTATGAATAAAATGCATTGTTTTAAAATACATGTACTTTCCTACATTTTGCTAAATAAATGTTCATACTACAATATTGACATTTTATTTCCCTGTGTTTCGTTTTCAGGACTTGTTTATTCAGTGAATTCACTCAACAAAGTGTTTTTTGGGTGTCAACTGTGTGCAAGACACTTTACTAGACACTAAAAAAAGAATGTACATTATCTTTATTTTTTAAAGTCATATTTTATAATAATAAAATATGCATAGTAAAAATACCACAGGACAAAAACTCCTGTAGGTGCTATAAAGAATAATAAAGGGATGAATAAACTTAGTGGTCAGAAAATGTATCAAAAAACAATTTTGAGATAACTGGAGAAAACATCACTTAGAAGGTGGGATAGGACAGAGAATGAAGAGATAATGTATTGGTTAGGTTCTCTAGAGGAATGAAACATAGAAAAAAATATATATATATACAGTAGAACCTTGGATTGTAAGTAACTTGTGCAGGTGTTCTGCAAAATGAGCAGACATTTCTAATAAATTTTAACATGATAAATGAGTGCTGTTTTGCAACAAGTAGCATGTGATGCTGAACATCACATGAACACAACTGAGCCAATCTCTCTCTTTCTCTCTCTCTCTACCCCCTCTGTCTCTGTCTCTCTGTCTCTCTCTCTCTGGCTATGGGACTGTGTCTGATCGTATCCCAGTAACAAGAGGGTATAGAGGAGATATCATCTGCAAAAGAGCAGGAGAAAAACACTAGAGGAATCTCTCACTTCAAATGACATTAGGGAGGTGTGTAAAATGTGGGAAACAGTGCAAAATTTTGTAGAAAAGCACCACAGGAATAAGGCTGCAAGAGTGCAAGTGATGAATCTGTTTAAAGACAATGCAATGTCACATTTCTGTGAAATTCTCAAAAGGAAGTGAAAGCACGTGTCATTGGACAGGTTCCTTGTTAAAGTTTCACAAAAAGAGATTCCATTGAGCCAATAGATAGCAGCGATTCCATCAGCGATAGTGAAAATCATCCCCCACAGTAACGCTCCTCTGTCTTGTCTCCCTCACACTAGAAAATTTTCAAAGGTAAGTGCAGCCAATTTGTTTGGTTTTATTTTTATTTTAATTATTTTGTATTATATTATTGTAATCATTTTTATATGAATATTTTGGGGGTGTGGAATGAATCATCTGAGTTTCCACTATTTCTTATAGGGAAATTTGCTTTGATATACAAGTGCTTTGGATTACAAGCATGTTTCCTGAATGAATTACGCTTGCAAACCAAAGTTTTACTGTATATAATTATACAAGGGAATTTATTAGATAGGATTATGGGATTAGAGGTAGGAGAGTGTACAACTGCTGTCCACATACCGAAGAGTCAGAGGATCCTGTAGCTGCTCAGCCCAAGAAGCTGGAAGCTGCAGGATAAGAGGGTAAAGAATTCAGTGCCGGCCTGAGATGAAAGGCCTAGAAATGCTCTGGAGAGTCACTGGTATGAGTCCACACTGCAAGGCTGAAGAAACTGGGGTCCGATGTGCACAAGCAATGGCAGAAGCAAAAGTACACCTGCTCAAGCAGAATGGAGCTTCTCAAATGCAGACCAACCTCCTCTTTCTCCTTCTTCCATTGCATCCAGGCTGCAAACCAATTGGATGTTGTTGCCTACAATCGGGTTTGGTCTTTCCCTTTCATATGCTGGCCTCCATGCTGGGCGTCTCTGGAAGTGGCCCACAGACATATCCAGAGGTGTGCTTCACTACTGTGTAAGCATTTCTTAATCCAGTCAAGTTGACAATCATTGTTAATGGTCACGGACTAAAAGATGAATAAGTAGAGCCATAGCCCAGGATATTCTATATGGCAGAGGCATCCTGCTCACAGCCCTGGGGACTCTTACTTCAGTGGTCAATTTCCAACCACTAATATCTTCATCTGCTTTCTTGAGAATGTGCTCTGAGGTGGTTCAATACCACGTTCCCCATAAATGGGAATATTCTACATTGCTTCTCACAGTTTTAATGTCTAAACTCCAGTTGCCTGTGATAGAATAAAATTTATAATTCTTTATTCACAATCCTTTATCGACCATCTTTCCATTCTCCTATTGATGTTTCCTAGTTTTCTTAAACAAACTTGCATTTCTTCCTCAAGGCTCTTTCTGGAGCAACCTACCCCAACCTACCCTTTATTTTAATCAAGAACATGTATTGGTACATTGTATACATAATGACAATATGAATTTTAAGAACAAGGAAAAACTCAAAAGTTTGAAGGTGCATGGTCTACACTGGATATCAGAGAAGATAGGAGAGGGAAAATTGCCAAAAGAGAAAAGCAAAATCAGGATGGAAAAATAAAATAATTCTTTTACTTTGAATCATAAATATAAAGACAGCAGCTCTTTCTTGACATATCAATCAATGTTTTGCCATTAGTGATTTCATATTATCTGAGTGATGGAAATGGGGGTTGTAGGAGTGGGAGGGTTTTGTACCTGTTTTCTACAAGGAACTAATATGTAAAACATTCTTTTTATTTAGTAGAGATATGCTTCACATAGTGCTTTGAACATAGCAGTTCCATAATATTCTAAATCACTTCTCTAAAAATAGTTAATTTTTATTTCTATGGTCCACCACAATGTACTTTTATTTCTTGAGGCTATCTCGCCATAGTACTCCCACCTACATCCATCATATAAAAACAAATATACATTCTCTGTTATGGATACTGCCTTAAAGTGCCTTAAAGTCCCTTAAAGTCCTTATGCAAGTGTCTTCTCTCTGTTAGATCTGTTTAAATATACTTGAGTTTTTCCCAACGATTTGAATATATCTTGGTATCCGATTGATAGATACCAGATTAACATGTATTAATGTCATATTTATGAACCAAGAAATACTATCAAATAATCTACATGCATTTTCAAAAATGATCAAGAAGATGATAGATGGCAATTTGGCCCTCTGCCTATGAAGTAAAGGTTGGTTTCTTCATAAACCAGTTTCCTTATCTTCAATTTTAGACAGTTCTGAAATTTTCATCTCAGAATTTTCAATTCCAGGAAGGAAATGAAAACAGTGAAAATTACAATCTGGATTTATTTTAAACTTTCCTAAGTCAGCAAGAAAATGAAAGCTTCCTCATCGTAGTACTAGACACTGTGAGTGTTAGGCCAGATTTAAAACAATGAGGAAGAGGAGACTTTAAATTTTTCAAGAAATGTTCATATTTGAGGTTATGGACACTCATGTCATTTAAAAATTAAAATATGCAACTCTGATATACAGTAAAGTTTTCTCCAAAAGAAAGCCATGACTGTGAGGAAGAAAACAATCCAGGTAGTTGCTTCTTTGTACTTGAAATGTCTCTACTTCCTCTCCCTCCCTTTAGGCTGCTGTTCAAGGAAACTAACAAGCAATGTTATGTCATGTATTTTGCATCAATTTACAGACATATACAATGTAAAAGAGCAGTTGCCGGTGGTTCTGGATAGTTGCACTCTTCATTTTAGTGCCACAAAAGAAATTGAATTGTGTCTACTTATACAAGAGGAGTTATATTCTGCTGCTCCATCTGAATTTTACTTCAATAAGGTGCATCAGAATTGGTTACAGAAATACAGTAACAGGCAACAACTGTAGCCTATTTTCTTCCATCTTTATTATTTGTGGAATCATTAAAAGCAAACATAAAACAACCCTGCTTCATCCCTGTTCCCCATTTAGAACACAAGTTCGATGACAAAACTGCTGTAAATCTGTGACACCAAACAGATGTGTTCTGTCAGAGCCTAACGCTGTCCCTGCAAGTTCAACTTACTCATTCGCAGGGTGTAGCAGGAACAAATTGCTACATTTATGATAATTTGTTCCCAGAAGGGAAATGATTTTGAGTGTATTTGAGTAGAAAATTTACCTTGGGAGACTGACAGAATATTGACAGCATTAGACATCAAAGTCAACCCCGATATAAGGAAATGCATTTCTTGAACTTAAAAATGAAAGATAATGTGCCCAGTTTCAGTAAACATCCATTCCGACCCTTTTTTCTAATGCAGACAAAGCTAGAAGTTACAGTTACTATTGAGTCAATGTTAAATTTCGTGGGTAGGTTAATGGTATTGTCGTTATGTAAGAAAATGTTCTTCTTCTTAGGATCTTAGTGATGAATTATTTAAAGATGAAGTGTCATGATGTGCACACCTTACTTTCAACTACTTTTGCAAAACTAAGTCACAGGCATTCACGGAGGGAGACAGAAAATAAAGCATTTATTCATGAAAGAAAGGGAGAGAGAAAGAAAACAATCTGGAAATAGTTGAACAGCTGATGAAATACGTAAATATCAATATTCAAATAGCATTCTTTTCTGAAGCTCTCTGTTCTTTTGTTTGTTTTTAAACAAAATTTAGAGGAAGACTGCTATTTTTTTAAAGTGAGTAGGTAAATAAACAAAAGAACATTTAATTTCGTGTCTCCGTTCAGTCAATTAGTTCTCTCTTCAACTGAAAGTTCTTTGATAGTAAGTTATTGTTATTTTGGGTTTTTTAATCAGCTTTGGAAGAAAACACCTTTCAGTTCTTGGGGACTCTACATTTTCTGCCTAATATATTTCTAAAAAATAATAATATAAAATGAGTGTGATCTTCATCAGATTTCTAGTTTTGTCTTATTTATGCCATTAGTGAAAGTCAAAAAGATTACTGTAAACAAATAGCATAATTGTTATAAAAATTACGTGAAACTTTTCTATTACCAAAAAGATTACTGTAAACAAATAGCATAATTGTTATAAAAATTAAGTGAAACTTTTCTATTACCGAAAACATTACCACCTGGATTATTTGGGCTGATTGAATCAATGCTTTAGCAAGCTTGTTCCAACCTGTCCTCTCCTTCCTACAGCAAGGATGATTGGCCTCACACAAGAGTTGTTCCCTAGGCTTCGAACTCAGAATTCAGAAGATATAAGAACAGCATCATTTGGGTTTCCAAGACTTAGCTGTTACACACTGTGTTGCTATAAGTATGGTTGTACATATATCACTGTGGTGTGATATTCAACAGGGAGGAGAATTAGAAAGGGAGGAGGGGGAAAAGAAGGAAAGGAAAAAGAAAAGAAAGGGAAAAGGGGGAAAAATGTAAATAAAGCTACTGAAAATAGGGAAGGGAGGGGGAGTGGAAGGGAGGGGTGGAGAAGAAGGGGGTGAACCAAGATGTATCATGTACAGGGACAAATTAACTATGATAAATGTGATCATTATGTGTACAATATACCAATACCTGTTCTTGGTAAATTAAAAAAAAAAAAAAGAAGAACAACAGCTGCCTTGGAGGTGACAAAATCTAAAAATACTTGTTTTTAAAAATTATTTTAAGTTTTAGTGAAAGCTATACTAACGTAGGTACAGTTTTAAGAAATTTGTTCCTTGGTTCTTTCATCCTTGTCTTCTCTAAAATTCCTTCAATCATATTTTAATTACAGATTTCACTTAGAATCTATTATCAGTCTTCTTATTTATAGACATGGCTGGAAGAGGTGCTCTAGAGGTATAATTACGATCTTGCACACTCTAGGCAAGTGCTCTACCACTGAGCTGCACTTCTAGCCCTGGGTCTTTTGTGTTCAACAGATGATACGTTCGAGGAAAAAAAATTCATTTTTTCATTTCTCTAAAGAAAGTATTCTTATTCTAATAAATACTTTTGTCAACTTTTACAAACATCACATGCCCAGCTTGTAGTCTAGCGCTTGAGAGAAAACAGGTGGTAAATGAAAATGTTCAGTGAATGAGTTGTTCTCTTCGGAGCCTTGTAACGGTTGGGTAGTAGAATTTAAAGACCTCAAAATGGAGTATTTTTCTTTTTTTTTATTTTTACCAAAAACATGTATTGGTACATTGTATACATAATGATCATTTTCTAAGTTGATCCTCTTATAAAAGTTTTTGTATTGAGTCCAATCTTAAATGATGAGAGAAAATAGAGTTGCCAGTGAAGTGGAGATTTAAAATGCAGGAAATACAGGTGCTTCTTTGGGTGTTTGAATATCCTAATTATAGACAAATACAATGCAATATTAAAGATCTTATTCCTAATAACTTCTACCTGCTTTGCAGTTTAAGAAGGAAAATGTGTAGATTTGTGGTTAATGTCTGCACCTCTCTTGTTTTCCTCGCACTTTTCACCTCTTTACTTTTGGGGGAAGATGATAGCCCATTAAAAATATCAAGTTGCATTCGAAATGTCAAATTTTTAATTTATTTTAGTTCCAGAAGAATCCAAAAGAGGTATGGAGTAGTAAAGCATCAATAAAGTATATGTCTCACTAGGGCTGAAAAATTGTTGTACTCAGTGTGCAAGAGGAAATGAAAACAAGACAGAAAGCAATGGCTAGAGAATGAAATGTTTACCATTGAGATTATGGAAGGGACATATTTACTGGTAATGACAAGTCTAAGGAAAGACAACATAATGTTTTTTTGAGATAAGATGAAAGATTGAAATTATCAGAGGAGGGCAGATAAAATAACTGAAAGTCAAGTTATTGAAAAGAGCATTCATGGAACTAGTCAATTAGCTAAGACTTAAAAAAAGAATAGAGATAGAGTAAATGACAGTAGCAGATTGCTAAAATCTTTTATGAATACAAAAATAGCATGGACACTTTATTATTATATATTTTAAAAATTAGTGGTAAATATTAAAATAATGGAAATAAATATGAAATTTCCAAACCAGGTGAAAGAAGAAATGAACCAGAAAACTTGATTCACTCTGTAAAATATAAGAAGGATGAACCAAAGAAGCAAAGACAAAAGTTAAATAAAAGACCAATAATAAGATGATATAGAGACATACAATTATCGCCAATAACAATAAATGTAAATGAATTAGAAAATTCTCAAACGGTTCTCAGTTTGATTCTCAAATTACACAGATACTCAAATTACTTTTTGAAAATGCAACTTATCTATGTGTATATGGCAAGAATGACACTTGAAGTATAAAATTTCAAACATTTTTATTGCAAAGAGGTAGGCAAAATATATCAGGCAAAAACCTGCCCAAAAGATATAATGCCAGACAAAGTTGACTCCAAGGAATTAAGCATTGTCATGGATAAGAGTTCTGAATACTCTGATCTTTCAATTCTTCTAAGGCATTAACAAAGTGTTGTCCAGCTATTAAGGGGTACTAGGTTTCCCAGGGGTCCCTTCCAGGCCCTTATTGTCCTAGTCCAAGAATTGGACAAGACAGGTGAAAAACATAGTGAGTTTTATATTTGTTAAAGGTAAGCCTAGAAGGGGAAAGAAGTGCTCTGCAAAGTGAATGTCCCTAATCTCTGTGATTGCCAACTCTGTGATTGACAGGGCATGCCCAATTGCCCAGCCACTTTCCTATGCCCTAATCTCCTGCCTCATAGCTACATTCTTGAATGACTCTCCACAGCACAATTTCCTGAGAATAAATTTCTTATTGTCAGCACCTTTTTCTATCTGAATAGTCTGAGAACTTCTCCAGCCACCAGGTCCTGGTTTCTTTTTACTTAACAGTTGTTCCTCAGTCTGTCTCTTTCCTCTTACATGTTACTACAAGCAAGAAGAAAATCCTAGACTACATTTCAACACTTTGTTTAGAAATTCATATGTTGAAAGTTTTATCTTTTACATAATTGCAAATTAGCCTGCTTTTCACTAATATACTATCAGGATCCATTTTCTCCCTATTTCTAATAACATGCTCCTATTTTATTTACACCTGAGCTCTTATTGGCAGAGCTTTTGATGTTGTATGTCTAATAATTGTCTTTTCATATTAAATATATTCTAAAACAATAGCTATGTTCTCTACCATGTTCTTCATTCTTTCTGAGCCTGCCCTTGCAAAATCATTAATGTCCAATCTCTTTGACACAATCCAGGCTTGTTCTATAATTCTCTTAGAATTGTTTCAGCTCTGCTCACTGCTAAATTCTAAAGCCACTTTCACACTTTTAGGTAATTTCTATAGCAGCTGCATTGCAGACACCAAAATCTGTATTAGTTCTCTATTGCTGATGTAATAAATTATGTGATGTAAAACAACACGAACTTATTATTTGAGAGTTTTGGAGGGCAAAAGTCCAAATGGGTGTCACTGAGCTAAAATTAAAGTATCCACACAGCTACATTCCTTATGAGGTTCTAGGAGAAATTCCCTTTGCTTACCTTTTCCTGCTTCTAGAGCCTATTCATGTTGCACATTTTATGGCCCAGAACTCCCTTCATCTTAAAGCCAGCAAGATCCAATAAATCATTCTCATACTACAACATTACAATACTTTCAAAGACACTTATGATTATAGTGGGCCTACTAAGATAATCTATTATGGCATTCTTCTTGTAAAATGAGATGATTAACAACTTAATTTCATCTACAACCTTAGTTTTCCCATGTCCTATTATGAAACATACAAGTTCTGTGGATTGGGAAGTGGAGCACTTTTGTGGGACAGAGGGAAGTATTCTGCCTATCACAGATAAAATATGAATATTAAAATTTAAAAGCATTTATAAAAACTAATAAAATGATGATACACATACAATATGGAGTATGAAGACTAGACAAATCTCTGATTAGTCCAGATTAAAAAACTAAAACTTTGCCTTGCAAGCAAAAGGGCCTGAGCTCGATCCCCGGCACCACAAAAAAAAAAAAAAAAATAGTAAAAAACTAAAACTGACCACTACACACAAATTTATGGCAGTAAAATCTGGGATGAAATGAACAGTTTTGTATAACTATATGAAAGGTATTATGTCAAAAATTACAAAGGAAATAGAAAAAGAAATTCACTAGAGTTGCATCTACAGGGGAAAATTTTTATCCACAAAAATGCATACCATTAGGCCTACAATGTCCAAATGAATGTTACAATGAAATTTCAAAAAAAAAAAAATCATACAGAAAGAGGTGTGCATGTGTGGCAGATTCTGTACCCTGGCCGTGTCCATCAACCATTTCCTGGTCAGTTCTGCATTTTGTTTCCACTGAGCACAGGGCCACAGAGGAGCTGATTAACTGATCAACCTGACATGGATGAAGCAAACACTCTGGGAGAAGATGTAAGCTGTGTAGAGTCAGCAGCTTCAGGGAAAAATAGCAAATCAGCCGGCATTGCTAGCCCTGAGAAAAGCCCAAAGCTGGTTGCAACTCCAAAAACAGCATGGAGTTTTACACTGAGAGTGACTCTTTTATGGTGGGCTAGAGTTGGAGAAAAAATCCAGCACAACATCCACCATATTACTAGTGAGAATTTAATCAGGCATCATTTTGGGAAGGAGTTGAGTGGGTGGGACTGAGCCACACCAAAACGATACTACAGAGCTACTCTAGGATTTCCAGTGTTACCCTACCACAGTGACTGGGTGGGAAACTGCCACAAGAGCCACCCACAGAGAGGGCGAGGGTGAGACAGAGGCCCACTGAGAAGTTCAAGCTCAGGCTAAGAAGGACACAGGGCCCTCCACTCTGGCTGGAGGCCAGGCCTGGCAGTTGTGGTTTTCAGAGGTGACTGGATCTAAGAGTACCAGCATTGAGTCCAGCAATCTGCTAAGTCCCTGCCCCACTGCCTACATCTAATGGAGACTGGTTGTCTGACTGCTCTCCTGTTTAAGAACATGAGTAGGCGTGCTCCTTACATTGGAAAGTTGCTACATTCTGGGGATTATGAACAGAGGAGCAGGATGGGGGCACCACACAAAACCACACCCTGGAGCAGGATGGGGGCACCACACAAAACCACGGGGCATGAAGCTGGGCAGAGAGGATTCTGATTTCCCCTATGGTAAATGCCCAACTTATGAACATTCAAGTTGTGAACTTACACAGGTGTACTCTATAAAATTCACAGGTATACTATAAAAGATTCACTTTGTATATTATGAAAGAATCTAGTTTATGGGCATTCTCCTGGAATGGAACTTGTTTGTAAATAGGGGACTTACTGTATTCCAAGACTGCATGTCCTAGAAGGAAATCACTCGTTTGGAAATACAGAGAAATTTTTTTTGACTGATTTTTTTTTTTTTTTCCATTTTGAGTAGAGGGTGTTTGGAGATTTTCATGCTCTTTTTTTCTTTTTCTTCCTTTTTTTCTTTATTTTCTTCTCTCTTTTTTATTGTTTCCTTATTATTTTTTTCTCTTTTTCCTTTAGCTTGCTCTCTTTTTTCTTTTTTCTTCTTTTTTCTTGCTCATTCTTTTCTGTTACTTTTATCTAATAGTATTACTTTCCTTTTACTCTTTAATAGGATCCTCTACTTCAATTTCTCTCCTCCTTCTCATCTTCCATTGCATAATTTTTCAAATTTTACTTTTTACTTGTTTGCATTCCTCAGCCCTTCTAGCTTTTCTAGGATAAACATTAAGCTTTATGAATCTTAACTCTTAAGCTTTAGTTATTATTACTGTTTAATACTCTTCTATTGTTAGAGAAGGTAAAGTTGTTCAGTTTAGTAGATATTTGCAGTAGGGCAATATTTGATTTGTATTAGTGTTTATTCTATAAATATAGGTCCCTTTGCTATGTTAAAAGTGGTACATTATTGGTTCTTGGAGTATCTTTGACACTATTAATATTGCTGGCCAAGGTAACATAACTGTTGCTATCAGTTGGTTTTCTCTATATGCCAATATCACCTTGATGTCATTAATAATACTGTGACCCATTCTTAGAAAACTCGGTACTAAGTCAAATACTGTACACCAAATTCCCCTCTCCCAAATAAATGGAGGAAGGGAGAATTCTGGTTCAGAGATAAAGACCTATATAGTTAACCATGTCCAGAGTGCATCACCGAAAAGAAAACACAACCAAAGAGATCCCCATACTAGCACCAAAGTCTTCTACTATAATTAATATACAAGCCTCAACACAAAAACAAACAAATAATAAATAAATAGAAAGTGGAGAAGACAAAGCAACAAAATGCCTGCAAAACTGCCAAATTCCCCAAAGCCAGTCCATCAGGCATCAGTGGGGAGGAAATCAAAAGCCACATAGCTAAATTATTTGAAAGGATAAGAGAGGAGATTTTAAAGAAGATCTGTAAAGCACTTGTTGAGCTCAAAGAAAATATAACTAAATAGATAAACATCTTAATAAACAAAAAATCAGCAAGTCTGCAGAATACACTAATAAAAAGCTAGCCAAGATAAACCAATGCAAACATGAATATTTGACACAAAAAAGAGTTAGAATCCACAAAAATGTATCAAAAATTCAGGAGATTAAAAATTCTATAGACTCCTCTTCTTCACTTCCTTATTTACAAAAGCTTTGTTTCCATTTTTCCCTTCTATTCTCTCTCTCTCTTTCATTCTTTTTCTTTTTTTTGAAGCGTTGAAGATAAAGGAGGGAAATGAGATAAAAATTCCCTGTGATAAATATGATCATTATATATAGCAAAAGTGTACTAATAGAAATAATTTTGAAAAGAAAAATATTCCACAGAAATTATGGGCAGGAAAAGGAAACAATGTGAGGACAGAGTGGCAGAGCTAGAAAACAGGGCTCATGTTAGAGATCAATTATTGACAGATACCTTAAAAACAAAAAGATAACATAAAATAGGATCTAGCTGCTATATGACACAAAGACTAATCAAAGATTAATTTGAATTAGTGAAAAATCAGAAGACTTCATAAATGGCATAAAAACTGATGACAGAAATAATAGCAGAAAAATTTCCAAATATGGGAAAAGAATTTAATACACGGATAAGTTAGGCTTATATTACCCCTGTCTTAGTTACTTTTCTCTCATTACTGAGACAAAATACTTGACACCCAAAGTTAAGGGAAGAGAGGTTTATTTGGCTTACAGTTTGTAGAGGTTTCAGTCCACAATCAACTGAATCCACAGCAGGGTGGGAGGGCAGACAGGCAGAAGGCACCAAGGTAAACAAAGGAAGAGGAAAGGGGTAGGCAAGCCTCTTTCTGCCCTTTATATTTTATCCAGGCTACCTGGCTTTAGGGTGGGTAGCACTCTCACTTTTAATCCTAATACTTTTAATCCCGGCATCACATCCTTGATCCCAGGAGAACTATACCAACCCAATCAGTGGACTAATTTACTAATCACACACTCTAGATCCAGCCCCACCTATGACCACATGAGGCTTTGAGGGGACATCTAGACACAAACCATAACAACCCCAAATGGCCAAGCTCAGAAAAGAATCTGTCCACAACACATCATAGTCAAAACCCAGAGGTCCAACACAAAAACAAAATCTTAAAAACTGTTAGAGGAAAATAATGAATCAGTTATGAAGGAAAACTCATTAGAATTACAGCAGACTTCTCAATACAAACTTTAAAGCCCAAGAGAGCTTGAAGCAAAGTGTTTCAAGCCCTGAAAGAAAACAGTTTCCAACCCGGACTGATACATCTTGCAAAATTATCTCTCAAATTCAATAGAGAAATAAGATATTTCAATTATAAAGAGCACATAAGGAATTTCATGGCCACTACACCAGCACTTCAAATAATTCTCAAGGATATCCTCGAAAGAGACAACGAAGCTAATAATGCCAAAATGTTTAACAGAATAAATACACTAAGTAGAGTGAGCAGTTAAATAAAGGGAAAGAAAGAGATTCAGTGACAGGAAAATAATGCAAAGACAAGATTAAGTCAATAATTTTCAGTAATACTCTCAATGTAGTCCCCAGTCAAAATGCACAGATTGGCAGAATGGATCAAGAACCAAAATGGCACAAAACCAGGAATGTGAACCAACAGGACAGAATAGTCAAAACAGAAACAACCTGGGCATATTCAGCTATTCAGCCTTTGTCAAAAACCTACTGGAGGAAAGATAGCCTGTCTAATAAATGGTGTTCAGAAAATTGGCTATCCACATGCAGAAGATTGAGTATAGACCCGTATATCTCATTATATACCAAACTAAAATCAAAATTGATCAAAAATCTAAATGTTAAAACAGAAACACCAACCCTGCTAGAAAAGAAAGTAGGTAAAAGTCTTGGAAACATAGGTGTAGGCACGCACTTTCTGAACAGAACCTCAGCGGCACAAGTAGTAACCCCCAAATCAATAAATGGTGTCATTTCAAATTGAAGGCTTCAGCATTGCAAAGAAAGCAACCAAGAAAGTGAAGGGACAAGCTACAGAATGGGTAAAAAATTTTGTCAGCTATTCCTCAGACAGAGAACTAACATCTAGAATATATACAAAACTCAAATAGTAGACCCCCAAAATAAAAGACCCAATGGAAAAAAATGGCAACTGAAATAAATGGACACTTCTTGGAAGAAGTACAAATGGTTACTAAGTATATGAAAAAATATTCAACATTAGAGAAATGCAAATTCAAACAACACTGGGATGCCATTTTATTTCGCAAAGAACGGCTCTCATCCATAAATTAAATAATAACAAACGCTGGTGAGGGTGCAGGGAAAAAGGGACACTTCTGTGTTGTCGGTGGAAATGTGAGCTAGTACAACCACTGTGGAAATCAGTATGTAGATTCCTCAGAAAACTAAAACTAGAAATTCCATTTGTCCCAGCTATTTGCCTTTTAGATATTTTCCCAAAAGAGTTAAAGATACCGCATTACAGTGATACATGCATAGTTGTGATTATAGCAGCACAATTCATAATAGCTACATCTTAGAAGCAGCCTACGTGTTCTTCAACAGATGAATAGATAATGAAAACATGGTATCTCTATTTGGTGATCTACAATAAGTACTACTCTGACACAAAGAAGGATAAAAGAGTAATTTGTAGGAAAATGAATGTACCTTGAGACCATGGTATTATGTGAAATAAATCAGACACACAAGCTTAAATACTGCATGGTTTCTCTTATATGAGAAATCTAGAGTATAAGTAAACACCAAAATAATAGGAAGCAGGGAGGTAGACCTTTTTCCACTGTGTAGGGCATCAAGAAATGGAGAGTGGTGAGGGAGGGGAGGAAAAGGAGATGAAAAACATTGAGCTGTTGCATACATGTGCCAACTCCCCACAAGAAGTATAATCATTATGTAATGCAAACAAGTAATGATAAAAATAATAAATGTAAAAAGAGGTGAGATCCATCCAGTCATTCCAGGGAATGATAGGACAAATATAAGAGGGAGATATTGTCTTCAGCCGTTTTGATTAGGATGGTTTACTTCTTGGTAATAGATAATGCAAACACTGACCTGGATGTAAATGAGAACAAGGGCCTCTGCTCACCTCCTCAGTAAACAGCTGTGGCTTGGAGACATTGCAGATGCTCAGTTCACTTGTAACCAGCTTACAACATTTGTTTTCTAAACATATTTGCACTCTCTCCTCTACCCATGTCTGGAAGCATGTGAGTTCCTGCAGGCGAAGGCTTTACTGGCCAAAAAACATGTCCGACTGGCACGAACACACTCCGCTCTACCTTCTCTCGTGCTGAGAGCCTCCTCCAAAGCTTCTAGGAAAATATGGCCCTGTCCATTTCTTTTGAATCACAAATTACTTTCCTTCTCATTCATTCCATGGATTTAATTTTCTTTTAGTTATTTTTTTAAAGGATGAATCTTTCATGTCCACTGGATCAAAATGGATTTCTTTATTTTGCCTTTCCAAATCAGTAGAATATTTGTTGAATAAGAATATGAATCTTGAATATGTGTCTAATTTTTCAGAGTAAAGTTTGCTTGAGGAGCTTAAGACCAAATAATTGAGTACTGTTTAAACAATTAAGACCAGGCTGAGCGAAATGGCTGGGAGTGTCTTGGGGAGGCAGATAAAATTTCAAGACTATTTTTACATAATGTTTTTAAAATAGTTAATCATATTTATTAAAGTTCCTAGAGTATTTTTCTGATTTTTTTACATTGTCTTACAAAACAATCAAGATACCCTGACTTCTAAAATTCTAACATTTTAATGCTCTTGCTTTGAATCCACATTTTCTATCCAGAAGTGGGACAGGCAATCCTTTGCTTTCAACCACTCTCAACTTGTGTTTCAGAGAATTCAGCTACAAACCAAGGAATAAACTGTTTAATTCTTTCTCTCCGTTTTATGCTCATAAATATTAAAAACCAGCATAAAATACAAAAAACAATCTTAATGGCAAATATGAATAAATGCTCATCTCTTTATACATGGGGGGAAAAAAACCACATGGATTTAAAGTAAAATGTAAAATGTAGAATGCCCCTCAAAGAATAGCAGGATAAAATAATCTGATGCTTAAAATAGTAATTTTATAATAATAATTAGTGAGAAAAATTGCATCAGCATCAATAACACAGCTGTTGACGCCTCGTAAGACATAACAAGCTGTATTGTTGCACTCCAGCCGGAAGGACTAGGACTTTGAGAGGTGCTATCCCTCATAATAAATTAATATCATATTTTGAATAGGCACAAAATTTGTCCAACCCCAGCAAAAACTTTTCCACTTTCCCCCATGGAATTTTTCTTGGCAATAAAGCAAATGAAATCATCATTTGACTTTGCTCACCTGGTGGGGTCAGCTCCTGGGAAAATGCTGCTACACTAAAGCCTCTGGCTCACTGCACCTTTGAGGAGCATGTGCATCACCCTGAAGCTTCCAGAAACGCAGACGCTCGGGCCACATCCAGAACTGCTGAGTCTGATCCTGGGTTTAACTAGGATGCTGCAGGAAATCGGCTTACACATTAAAGTCTGAGATGCCCTAGTCTAGTTCATCTCACTTGTTGGTTTTTTTTCTTTTGATCTATTTCCCTACAGCGTGTTCTTGCTGGATAAATCATCCTTTGTACAGGGCAAGTAAGCAAGTGGCTATTTCACAGGCAGAACAATGTGTTCGTAACCTAGGCTTGCTGTTACTTTCTTCTTCTGACATCGTACTTATCAGTGCCTTCCCTGAGTCATCAAGCGTGCTGGCCCGATTCAGGGCAAACTGAAAGATTTTCATCTCTCTGTGATGTTTCATCTTCTTTCACTATAACACAAGGGAAAGGGAAGTCGGCGTTGGCTGCTTCTACTCTTGTTTGCCAACGTCAGTGTCCCTGCTGCCTTCAGAAATAAGGGCAATTAACATCCTGCGTAAGTTTAAAGAAAGCCCACTAGTATTTTCATCCATTTGCAAAATTGCCACAGACCTTTCCTATTTCTAATAGAGTCACAGTAGCAGTTTTAAATGAGCACACTGCTATCCACAGGTCTGAATCCACACTGACTGCACAAGAAATTATTGAATTTTTAGAGTAAAAGGCAATCAAAAATCTTTAGTCATTTATATATAAGGACAAGTTTCCTGAATTGTGCCTGACAAATTTGAATATATATAAAATTATATGACTTAACTTGCCATTATTTATTTTAATACCTTAGTAAGTTTTTTGAGGGAAAAAGCATTTACATGCTTCTAGTGCAGTGCATAAACTCCTACTAAAACAACCTTCTTACAAATAATAGTTAACTTTGGAAAAATCCACAGAATAACTAATAGAAGGATCTGAAGGGATCTGGAGAGATCAGCAATAAGGGGACGGAAATGTAGGTATATTTTGCAGGGGAATTGAAACTTGGAGCAAAAGAGTTTTGGAGAATGAGTTACTTGAAGATTTTTTTTTTCCCAGTTTTGCTCTGTGACTAGCCACAGTTGCACTAGTGGCTAAAACTCTGTTTTAAAAATAAATAATTGAAATAAATTCATCTTTTTTTAACCCAGAAGAATCAAAGAAATCTTTGGCAACAAGGACCAGAAAGTGACAAGGGAACTCCAGAAGGGAGAGAGGAGACGTAATCACTGCCTGACCTCAGAATCACGCTGGCACAGGGAAGTTTGAAAGCAGCTAGAATATAAGGTCCAAAGAACTGCACTCAGAAGTAAGTCATTGCCGTCTCCAGGTGTGAAAGTCTGCAGTTTGCATCTACTGGAACTAATCAAGTGGTAAGACAAAGATATTAACACTTTTGTAGTAGTATTATATTTGCTCCAGTTATAATATTCACAATCCAATATGTATAGTATATAGCATACTTTAAAAATTACTTGATATACCAAGAGCCAGGAAAATGTAATTCTCAAAGGCAAAAGCAACACATACATGCTAATCCTGAGAAGACCCGGATGCTGGAACAAAAGGCCAAGGGCTCTAAGGCCACCTTTTAAACCAGGAACAATGCAGTAAAGAAAAATGCATTCGTGTTGATGGAGAGGATAGAGAACTCAGCAGATATGGAGGAAATAATTTTAATAGAAGCTTTTGAGCTGAAAACGTGCTCGGGTTAAAAATTCATAGGATGAATTTGATGTCAGAATAGATATTGTATCAGTTATTTTCTACAGTTAATGGTTTACAAGAGAGCAGATTTAATAAAGGACATTTATAAGTTACAATGTTCACACACAAGCCAAATGCAGGCAAAGTGCAGAACATCTACCTATGCACTGGAGACCTGAAAGATTCAGTCAAGGGCTGGGAGCCCACAGCAATGTCCCATGTATGTCCGTGTCTGCCTAAAAGCTGAAGAAATCTATACTGGAACCAGAATATGATGCTCAAAGCAGAGATATAGACCAGAGCTCACCTGAAGCAACAGCAGCCATCCTCAACAACAGCGAGCCCTGAGCTCCCTCTGAGATGAGAAGAGCTGAGTTCTCTTTGGGAGAACCAGCCACAGCAGAGCTTCTCCTGGGAAACACCTGGCTGTTATCTTCTGCTCCCATTCTCCTTTATGTTGCATCAGCAACAATCTTCAGGTGGGTCCTCTGCACCCAGAACCACACCAGCTCAGTCCAGCTGGGCATTCTGGCTCAAGTTGACCACATCAGTCCACCACAGATATGCAGAAAAAAGAATCGGTAGTCTTGAAGATAGATCAGTACAGAATCTAACATGTGCAGAACAGAGAAGGAAAATTCTGGAAAAGTACAGTCAACATAAGAGGCAATTTGAGGCACACTGAGAGTGAGAACAAAGAATTCATCTGATCTCAAATGAGGGTGATCACCCAGGAAATCCGTAACTCTAGTCTCGCAGGACACATCCTCCCAAAATGGTGTGTGAGGGCTCTGGTTTTCATAGACGTAAAAGGAACAAGGAGAGGTTAGCAGCACGCCAGCTGTTCAATTGTATTGATCAAGACGGGTAGCACATTAGGTTGACTGGTTGGGATCACGTATGTTATATCCTCCAGGTAAGAACTGTGATAAGAAGGAACAAGGCTTTCTCCAAGTTGCACATTTCTCTAATAATGCACTCACAGGGAACTGAGTTGAACCGGTTAAAGTTTAAAATTAATTAGACCCCGAGACTTTGGAATCTGGGACAGTGTGACTCCTGCCCTGTTATCCATGTTAACCAGGCCTGGTAGGAGTTTGTAGATCCTCTTTCATTTATGTCTTCAAATGAAAAGAGCCTACAGGAGTTAAGGGACAGTCTCAGCAGCTCTGGTACATCACTATTTATCACAGAAGAAGAGGAGAAACAATAGGGTGGCAAGAGATGGTTGAACATATGGCAAAAAAAAAAAAAAAGAAAAGAAATAAAGATCAACTTCTCAATTTGGTGAAAGACATACATTTCTAGATTCAAAAAGCTCAGCAACCCCCACTTTTGATTAATAATAAGAATCTATATCATGACATATCTAAAACAAAAGGAAGGGGATTTACCCCACAAGATAATGTTTCAAGAAATAGTGACATTTTTCAGCTTGAAAAGAGAGAACTAAGAAATGGAAGGAAAAAATGAAAACAAAGCTTTTGTAAATCAGGAAGGAGGAGGAGGTGAAGGGAGGGGAGGGGAATGGGAAAAAAAGAAGCAACAAGATATATCATGTACAGGTACAAATCCCCTTATGATGAATGTTATCACCATGTACATCTAAAATGTACCATTAAAATAAAATAAATAAAAATTAAAATTTAAAAAAATTACAATCTGAAATTACAGGATAGTGGACAAAAAGAAAGCATAATAAGACTCCTATATTGCATCTGAAAAAAAAAGAAAAAAGAAAAGAAACTATAAAAAAAGGAAACTCCAATGTTCAGGGACAAACAAAAGGCATCTGAAATGATTACACAAATGGGTAAAAGAGGATGGACCATTATACAATATTTTTAAAGCATGGACAATTATAAAGGACTAAAATTCTTTACTTGAAGTACAGAGGATTTTAAAAAACTGTTTGAAAAGTTATAATCTGTTCAATTGAATTAAAACAATAACATAACAGTTGAAATTGTAATTCAAAGAGTTAGAGATAAAAGCCTAATTAAAAAGATAAAATAGAGTTCTATGAAATATTCAGAAGACGAATCAAAGAAACAGGAAACAAGAGTAAGAAACTGAGAATAGCATAATGAAGAATCTAAATTAAAATATAAATGTAATGCCATTAAATGTTAATAGACTAAATTTTCCAATTGAAAGAAAAAGATTATCAAAAATAGATACAAAAGCAAGATCCAACTGTATGCACAGAAAATGTTTAAGCAAATACATAAAAAAACACATGATGCAAACAGGATGTAGACGAGCCAGGTATGGTGGCACACGCCTGTAATCCCAGCACTTGGGAGGCTGAGGCAGGAGGATTGCCGTGAGTTCTAGGCCAGCCCAGGCTAAACAGTGAGTTCAAGGCCAGCCTGTACTACATAGAGAGACCCTGTCTCAAAAAAAACCAAGCAAACAAACAAACAAACAAAACAAGATATAAAAGAAAAATGACATCTGTATAAATGTTATATAGAAAAGACTTCAAGACAGAATATTATCAGAGATGAAAAGGTGTATTTTAAACAATAAAAGAGCCAATATATCTGAAAGATGCAGCAATTATAAATGCATATAAATGTTTCAAGCATACATGACCATCAATTGAAAAAAATTTTAAAGGGACAATTCATAATCACAGTAGGAAATTTTAATACCTTTTATCAGCAATTGATGTGAAAATTTTATCTTAAAACAGTAGAAGTATAAAGGACTCAATCAACTGATGAAAGGATTAGCAAACTCTGTGATAGTGCTGTAATAGAATTTTATCTGACCATGAAAAATGAATGAAGTATTGATACATGCTATTAAGTGGAAGGGTTTTGGTAGCAGTCTAAATGAAAGCATCTAGTCACAAAATATCACATTAAGGAAATTTACATGAGATATCTAGAAAAACAAATCTATAGAAGTGAAAAGTAGATCACTGGTTATATAGGGTTAAGGCAAGTGTAGGCATTGGGGATTATGGCTAAATGCTACTCCGTTTATTTTTAAATGATGAAAATATTCCCAAATCGACAGTAGTGATGGTTTTACATATTTTTAAATATACTAAGAGACATTGAATTGTACATTATGAAAGTGAAGTAAGTCACCAACATAGGAACTAGTTCTGTTCTGGGAGAACTTTCGTAAGTTGGGCTCATTCGTATGTAAGTCTTACACACCTTCGACACGAATATACAATGTAAAGCATAAAAAACCAAACACACACACACACACAAACACTGTAAACAAACTATTTTTACTTTTACGGTCACCTTAAAATGGTGGCACAGTGCAGTACAGCAAGCGGCCCGCAGGGGCCTGCACCGGGTGAACCGATGAGGAGAGAGTCCCTGACGGGAGGAGGCAGAGTCCGGGACGACGGGGCTGCAGGACCCTCAGCAGGAGGGACAGAGGGCAGGATGGAATTCGGCCCACACCTGAGGCTGATGTTTTTGATGGATTCCATTCTGTCTACCCTCTTGAAAAAACGATCCAGTGACGTCTGAGTATGTGCAAAAGTTTCTAATGCGAGCCATGTTCATATCTGTGAAAGTTTGCAACTCAAATGTCCGTAAGTGGGGAACTTTATACAATTCATCTTAATAAAGCTGTTTTAAATATATAGTATATAAGAGATGTGAACATTATCGACCACCTTGAACTTAGTGATATTCATAAAACACTGCACAGCATTTTCACAAACTTTGCTTCATATCCCAGGCAAACGCTGAACACATGCTATGTTAGGAACCATGACGGATTTAGGGAATAGATTACTAAGATACGTCACTGGTTGGTTACGTGGAGCCCAAAATACATAACAATGATTATCAGTGGGGCATTTTGGATAGTTGTCTTTAGATTGTTGTTTGTATGATGATTATAGCACGCCACTTGGCATCGAATGGGTAGAAGCTCAGGGTGCCAGACATGTCCCACACTCCACATGACTTCATAATTTCTTAACAGACATTCATGTGGTAAAAACATTCTCTTAAAGCTATTTTAATGATATTGACCAATAAAAAGAATTTTCAAACAGTTTTAATTAATTGTGAATTCTCTAAGAATCCAATTACAATGAAAGTCAAGGGATAATTGTATTTTTGATTTTTTTGTAATTTACTGAGAGTTCTATGTGATTTTGTAAATAAATGTCACAAACAGCCATGCTTCTTGTGATGTGAATTACCAGCAAAGCACGCCTGCATCGGTTTGCACAAGTAGCTGTCACATTCCTAATGATTCTCTTTATAGAATACAGTATGGGACTATCTTAGTTGTCTTGATATATAATCATTCCCTAGTATTTACACATAGAGATAAATAACCATTTTATTATAAATCATTTCTCTTTAATTGCTTCGCACATTATAGGCAGGCATTTTCAATCCAATCCTTCAAATTAGGAGTTTAGATGAATTTCATTTCAAGGTAGTGAAAATGACTTTGCATGACAGGTTGTTGTATCTAACAGAGTACAGATTCATTGCTCTAGTGGGAAGACAAGAATACAAATGATTATAAAGGTATGAAAAAATGTGCCAAAATTCCAAGAGAGGTTCTAAAATAGTGTGCATCCATTTTGGCTTCCGGTTGCTGTTGTTACTAACCACTGTAAATGTAGAGGCTTAAATCAGATATGCATTCTTGTAGCTCATATCCATTCTCGTGTTTCTGCAGAGTGGAATTCCGAAATGGGTTTTGCTGGGCTAAAATCAAGTGTTAGTTAAATTCTCTGGAGTCTCTAGGATAAAATTCATTTCCTTGACTTTTCCAGTTTCTAGTGGCTGCCTGTATTACTTGGTTAGCCCTTCCTCTATCTTCAAATTACATTGCTCCAATCCTTGCTTCTGTTCTTATTTCTCCTTCCTCCTGAATCCTAGTCTCCTTGTGCCTGCCTTTCACAAGGTATTCATGATTAAATGTAAAACCACTTGGACAATTCAACTGGGATACTCTCCCCAGCTTAAGAATTTTCACTTAATTACATCAGCATAGTCTTTTTTGTCAGAAAGGGTAAGAATCACAGATTCCAGGGAAGAGGCTTTGTACATGCTCAGCACACTGTTTCAGCCTTATACAGAAAAATGTGTAAGAAAGTCTGCCCAAGCCAACCTGGGTAGAAAAGAGTCTCGCATCAGCAGCCGTGTCTATGTAAGACTTAGGAAGCACTTGTTGCATGAAAAGTTAGTGCTAACAACAACAAAACAGGGGCGGGAACAAAATGGTTTTTCCAGACTGAGATAAAAAGTATCTGAATAATACCCTCTAAAGATATCTTTTTTATCTATTTCTATTTTCAAATAATCTTTTTTTTTTACCACCCTGTGTCTTTTAATGACAGTCCCTAAACTTTGGACTTGTGTTTTAAACTGATTGTTACAGAGTTTTAATATCCTGAGGGGCTTACGAATCACACACTGGGCCACATCCTGATTTCTGATTCGTAAGCCCCTGTAAAGAAAGATGTTTTCCAAATTATTCTATTTTTAAGTGTGGCACTATTTTGCCTCTCAGAAAATTATTTAAAAGAAAGAAATCTAGATTGTAACATTCTCATTAGCAGCATTCAAGGATTACAATATGACTACATTTGACAAATTCTCCAGAGGCTTCTCTTCCTCTTCATTTTGTGACAAATTAAGATTAAAAGTCGGAAAACTTAATCTTGGCAGAAAAAGTTTCCACTCATTCAGCATGATATGAAAAAGCACACTTTTGGGTCTGAGATGCAGTTTGGCTCCCAGCGCCCTTTTATTTATCTGTAAAGTTGAAGAGTAGAAATGTCATATATTCTGTCCAACTGGTTTAAATTTTTCCACCAGGCAGTAGTGGATCCTAATTTAACATTCTCAACTGTTTTCTACTATCATTGGAATATAATGAATATGAAAACAATATAGACTTTTTCACACACTACTTCCTTCTTTTTCTCCTTCCCTCCTTCCCTCTCCCTCCCTTCCTTCCTCTCTCCCTCTCCTTTCCTTCCTTCCTTCTTTCCTTCCTTCCTTGTTCCAGCCTTCCTATATCTTCCCAGTCTTCTTCTCTCCTCTGCCTTTTCTTCTCTTTACTCTCCTCTTTTCTGTCTTCTCTGCTCTTTTCCATTGCTTTCCTTTCCTTCTTTGACTTTGTAAGCTTTCCTTCCAGTTTATTCTAATCTGACTAAGATATTAAATACCTGTTTTAAAGGGTGCAATTTGAGATTGGGAAGTAATTATGTCTTTATAAATGGTCGTTATCTGGCACTCATTCCACTTCATTTAATGAAATGATGTCAAGAAGGCGACTGCAATACCCCTGACTAGTGGCTCTAAAGTGTAGTCCCTGGAACAGAACAATATAACCTGGAGCTTAATAGACATGCAAGTTCTGGGCCCACTCCAGATTTAGTAGCTCGGAAGTTATGGGGTGAGGCCCAGCCCTCTGCACTGGACCACGCCCTTCAGAAAATACTGATAGATACTAAAGTTTGATGAGCATTGCCACAGAGAGCACCAAGTCTCATTTCACTGTCTGCAAAATAAGTGCACTAATAATAACAAAGCATGCAAATGCAGTATCTGTCTCAGGGAAGAGCCAGAGATTTGGGTTTTCCCTTACAGTACATAATGAAATCTTTTCATCCACCTCCTCTTGTGAGAAAGCAAAGTACAGGTTCTGAGACCTTAAATCCCCATGCAAGGATTTTCTTGAGGCTCTACCTAATCAAGAATTTTACTTTGGAGGAGAATACTTCCTCTTAGGTAAGTAGCAAGCGGTTAGCTGATTCCACATGAAATGTGAAGATACAAAAACACTTTCAATATTTAAACTTCAGGTGCCATATTTTTCCTTACTAACAATACAGAAGAGTAGACAGAGAAAATACAATTCACCGCATTTAAAATTTGTAAGTATTAACAAATATAAAAAACACTTAGTTCTTGGTTAAGAACAGAGAAAGTATGATAATTCCCAAGAATCCCAAAATTACAAGCTACCATGAATTCACAGGTGTGATAGACATATAGAGTCGCGATTTGACCTGTTGATGTGCCCATCTCAGGGAGACCTGAACTTGGGTTGTAAAGTGTTACTCCCTGAAGGGTAAACGTAAAGTCTGGGACAAGCTAGGTCTCAAGATCAGTTCTGAGACACAAAATAAATCTGGACTCTCTGAAGTGAGACACATTTAAAGGCCGAACATTGAAGAGGGAGACAGTGAATATGAGTACCATTCTGTAGAAGAATAATCTTGCCCAAAGAGCAGTTTGGCCCTTGTCCCTGGCTCTTGAGAGGTTTCTCTCAAGCCTTTGAACTGTCCTGCCTGATAAAATTGACCTAAGCTTCTCAGACCATGCTGACGGCATGTGCTACCAGCATGATTTATGGAGTGAGAATAAAGGAGCTTGGGCCACCAGTACCAGCACAAACCCTAGCGAGGCGGAAAATGAAGGTCAGCCGCAGGGGCAGTCAGGCATGTCTGTATGACTGGCCTTCTACAGACCCTGGGCACTAAGTCTCCTGGTTGATGACATTCTGTGCATACCACCACATGCTGCTTCTGTGAGCAAAAAGATCGTGTGTCCAACTGCCTTGGGACAGGCCCCTGAAAGTTCATGCCCAAAGGACTCTTGGACTCTGCCTTATGCGTCTCTAGCCTTTGTTGATTTTGATCTTGATCCTTTTGCTTCAATATGCTGTAACCACGAGAGTGACAGCTTTATGAGTTCTGTGTGTCCTTCAAGCACATTATTGAATCTGAGGGTGCTGTACAAGATCTTCCAAGCTGCAAAGTCTATTTTTGTCCTTCCACTGGTGGGACTAAGAAAAAAACATTCTTTATTTGAGAATTACTAGCCAAAGCCTGCATAAATATAGATTTGAGACCAGAATTTATAATTACCTTATCTGAAAAATCTATAACCCCCCAACACTGCTTAATTTTGACCTAAATTGACCTAAGGAGACTAACATAGTCAAATATAAAACCTCTTAGGAGAAACACTCTGAAGACTTGTTCTCAAAGAATTCCCAGAAATAGGAATACAAAAATATATGAGTTCACTGTAAAACAAATCATTACGCATAGAGGAAACACGTGAGGAAATAAGCCACCTTGAATGAAATACAGTAAATACAACGTATATAGACTCACATCCTAAGATTCAGATATAGAATAATCAAAGGTCTAATGTAAAATAAATAGACCTTCCCGAGCACCCCCCCAAAAATAAATAAAAATTAGTAAATAAATAGACTTATTGAATTAGAGACACTTTGATAACAACCTTATGTGACCAGAAGCAGAGGATCCAAGTAAGCTATATTTGCATTCAGACTCTTGACCCACAAAACTGTGAAACAATAGATGTGCATAATTCAAATTTACCAAATTTGCATTAAAATTGTTAACCAAGTAACATTATATATATACGTATATGTATATATACAAAAGATATCTAACTTTAGTTAATGTTAGAGTTCATTGCAAAAATATATAAATTTTTTTACATTTCTGTTTAAGATAATTTTAATACAGAGCATATAATTTCCAAACTACTAGAGAGGCAAAAAGTGGAAATTGAAGGGAGGACAATTGATCCAAAAATATGTGTTAAAGCAAGTAAACAAATACTCCCTAATCAAGGCAGGAAAATAAAACTAAACACACCAATAATAAAAATAAATGTAGAATGTACAAGTGTTCCATTAAAAAGACAAAAAGAAAATTCAAGTATTCTATTTACAAATTTCACACTTAAAACATAAGGAAACTCAAATCTTGACTATTAAAGTGCTAAAAATAGCAACAGTTTATCTTTGTAAAATATAACCCAAAGGAAGTTGTTGTAGAATATATTAAAGTCAGAAAAATATTTATTAAACTGAAATTATTGAAAGATATACAAACATTATAACATATTGATAAAAGGTTTCAGTTCATAAGAAAGATAAAAATTCTTAACTAGCATGCACATAATAACATCATTTCAAAATGTAGAAGGTAAGGTGATAAAATCACAAGGAAAAACCGACAAAACTACTATTACAATTGAATATTTTAATAGCTTCTCTTCTCATTTGATTTACAAAACAACAAAAAAATTCAGTAAGAATAAAAATGATTTGAACAGCTTGATTAAAAGGGTATAACTAGATTCTGTCACTCATGATGGGGGAAACACATTTATTTCAAACACATGATACTTTTGTGTCAGAATTAACTTCCTGTTAATTCAAAGAATTAGAACTGTGAAGTCTGCAATCTCTGACCAAATGTTTGAAACAATAACAGTAACTTTAAAATGTCAGTATGATGAAAAATATCTAAAATTTGCTCCAAAATAATTCAGGGGAATATGACTAAATGATGATAAGGTTTAGCATAGATGATAGTGTCATGGGTTTTGATTGCAATTACCTATTTTTATGAAGTATTGTTCAAAATCAGGAAAACTGAAACAGTAACAACTGTAGGTTTCCTTCCCAGTGCTCGCATTTCCCACATGCACTTGTGGCTTTGGAAGATTAGAAAAGGAGAAACCAATATGAACAGTATAAATAAGCAAGAGCTCCCGAATCTGGATATTTTGTTGTTGTTGTTATATTTACTAATGTTTGTTTGGTGAGACTGTAAATTACTTAGGAAAAAGGAGTCACAGAAAATATGCAGTTTACATATTATAGTGAATTCTTCTGGGTCCTCCATTCTTAGAAGGATATGGAGCAGGATAAATAGCAAGGCAATCTGGAATTTGAGAGAACAGGCAGAAAAGTAGCAAGTGAATTTAATATAATTTTACTGCGTGGCAAAAATTCAGGAAATCTCGAATTTGAACTCTCTTTAGAGAAGGCTAAGCTCAAGGTGATTGATTACAACGTAGGAATAGAGGTAAGAGTTATAGATGCCTGCTCAAGATGAAGATTTGGGGGATAAAAGACAAAAAGAAACCCCACAGATCATCATTGGTACTAATGTTTAGAAGTGAAGCTAAATGCTATTGTCTTCTACAATATGACAGCATTTCCAACACTACTTTATGGCATTCTGATTGCTTTAATCTCAAGGAAGACATAAACAGCTGTACAAAACAAATAAACAATATGTGCAATGGGCCAGAGTAGTTCTGTTATTTTGCTTTGTGTATTTTCCCTCTCCTTGGGAAAATATCTCTTTTATGTTTTCAGTCCATGTGGTTCTGGTAAAGTAAACTAGAATTAATCCTGTGCTCCCCCAGCTTTAGAGTCTGTTTATGATCAAGTTGTGTCTAATTCCAGTTAGCGTCCACTGCTGTGGTTACTGATTGGAGGATGGACATGAAACACTTCAGGCCAATGAGTCATCTACATGACTTGTTCTGGGGCCCTCTGGAAACAGTTATGGTCTTTCAGTAAGAATGCTGCCTAGAAAGCTTAGGAGAGTTGCCAGTGGCTATCTTTACCATCACATAGATCCTGCTTGAGTAGAAATAAAAGCAGCAAATAGATGAGCAGTACTGAAAATAGGAAAATGGTGAGTTTTCTGATGACATTGTTTGAACTCTTGGATAACCCTCTGCTCAGAATCTAAATAACAAATGTCAGTCAGTTCTGTCATCCTGAGGAATGTGCTGTTTAAAAGTTAGAAATTTGTGTTAGTCTTCCAAATGGAATAAAATATAATCAGATAATAATAGAAGACCAAAATAATGTGAAAGTGGTTCAGGTTTCCTCAACAGATTTTAGGAATTGATGTTATTCCCTTGAAGCCTGGGAAAAGAATCTCAAATTTAGGATCGAATAGCCATTTACATAGTGAGAAGTAAACATGTGAGTTTTATGAACCAAAGTGGTGGTGCTGGCTAAAAATATCTAAGGCATGAAGTCATTGCTAGACAGCACAGTGTCTGAAGATTTGAGGCTCTTTCTGTCCCTCCCAAATAATTGGCCAGGACAAAGAAGAAACAGGTAAAGATAACTTTTATTTAAGGTGAAGGAAAAAAAGGAAACCCTGAAAAAAAAGAAAGGAAGAGATACATCCTGCAAGCAGACAGACCCCTGCAGAAACAGGAGGACAGCAGGGCAGCAAGATTGTGGCAGTGGTGGTGAAGTCACTGGTTGCTGCCTTTGGTACCTTTCCCCTGGCCCATGGGAGGTTGCTCTGCTCTTGCATCGCAGCCATAGCTAACAGGCTGCACCCGTTCCTGGTCAGATCACATAGGCACGTCCTGTTCCCAGCCTCCTTCCTCATCTTCCAGCCAGCCTGCCTTTGCCCTAATCTCCTATATCAAAATCTTGTGTTGTATTTATGCATGTTCTTTTCACAATGTCTTAACAAAGGAAACAAAAAATTTATTTGGATAAGTCTCTTAAAAAATGTTATGGGGGATGGGATTTAGTTCAGTGGTAGAGCACTTGCCTAGCAAGCACAAGGCCCTGAGTTTGATCCCCAGCATACCCCCCTCAAAGTGTTATAAAGCCGAGCCTGGTGGTATATGCTTGTAATTCCAGCACTTGGGAGACTAAGGCAGGAGGATTGACTCAAGTTCAAGGCCAGCCTGGACTACATAGTGAGACCCTGTCTCAAAAAATAGTGGGCGAGGGAAGGTGGGTGGGGCAAAGGGATAGAGAAAGATCATCGTATGCTATATACCTGTAACAATTCCCCCAAATGAATATAATTATAATGTATTGTAAATATACACTAATAAAAATAAATAAACCATAAATAAACAGTTACATCTATTGTCAGAGGCAGAATTCTTGGCTGTTGTCATATATTAATTTAATTTATTCAATAAATAATTGTTAAGCATCTATGCCAGTGGCAGAGAATGTCATTGGCTCTGGGGATGACAGACTGAATCCATGTGTACTTGTACCAAGGGCTCTGGAGGACAGACACATTTACACATTTGCAATAAAAAATATTCACTGCAAAGGTTATTGAATAAGTATATGAAATGGTGATGTGTCACCAAGAATCTGATCCTAACAGTGCAATCAACCAGGTAGGTGCCTCAGCGCCTTGTGTCTTCCATGGGAAAACTCATACAAGACACACAGACAGACACACAGACTACAGCCGGAGTTTATTGCAGAGTGATAAGTCTTCAGAGTGATAGAGAGGACGTAAGGGTGACAAAGGCCAAAGATGCAGTTGCACCAAATTAAGGCTCAGCCTACACTTACAAAGTGTGATTAAGAAATATGGTGAAGGTTTAAATAAAAAGTTTAAAATATTGTAACAGTAAAAGACACGTTGTCATTAATCTCCCTAAGAATACCCTCCCTCACTTCCAGCACACTAATCCCATCACTCTTGGCCACTTTCTGAAGCAGTTCTGGAAGTCCTCTTTCTTGTCGTTCTGTGGTTGCCTTGGTGTCCCAAATCTATTCATAATGTTTACTGCAATTTCTATCGAATGAAAATATTATGTTATTTGTCCTCATCCACCTTATTCACCAGACCTGGCACTAAGCAACTTCCGGCTCTTCCCCAAAGTCATAATGACCATGAAAGGAAATGTTTTTAATTCGTTCAAGACATCGACGCACCACAACTAAAGACACTCATGAAAGAGGACTTCCAGAAATGCTTCAGAAAGTGGCCAGAATGACGGGATAAGTGTGTTCAAAGGGAGGGGAGCATTTTGAGGGGGATTCATGGCAATGTGTCTTTTACTGTAACACATTTTTTATTTAAACATTCACTGTGTTGATCACATGTCCTATATGATTAAATAGGTCTTCAAGAAATATCATTTCCTTATTCCAATGTCAGGGTACTTTTCTAAGGAAAAATGGGGCTGTTTTGAACAATTTCAGATAGAAGAAGGTTCTTGTTTACTCTCTAGGTGAAATGTTTCCTTTTAGTTTGTTTGGAACCTTAAGAATATTTCCAATTCCTCACCTTTTGTTTGGACCTTGTATAAGTCCTGGACCTTAGCGGCAGGATTAGAAGAGGTTATAATCTCTTGGGCTACATCTTATATCCATAAGCTTGTTTGGATTTTATCTATAGCTAGTGGTTAAGAAAATGAAGGAAAAAGGAAAAAGAATCATATCATTTTTGCTTTTCATGTAGCTGCCAGCCACCTGTCTCCAGGCATGCTAATGGCCAACTTTCTGTTTAACAGTGGAAAAAAGAATAAAAGATACAGTTCTGCTACTGACAGGAGTAAAAAAGTCAGAGCAAGCTTCTGAGTATAGGCAGGTAGTCAGACATGAGAGGTGGGAGAAGGTCGAAGTGGAGCCAAGTCAGCACAAGATATTCTTTTCTGCAGGTCATTGAAGTTGATTGAGCTGCTGCAAACTGATCTTTCTGAAAATGGGAAGTGGGGTATGGGCCCAGGTTGTGGAAGTGTGGTGTAGGCCCAGGCATCAACCAATTGCAAAGAGACCCTAGGCGGAGAGACAGTCACAAACTAACCACTCAGGAGGACTAGGGGCTTTCCACTCAGTGAGGCGCACACTCTGACTGCCCTGGGCATCTTCGGGGTGACCTCTCCTTGCTATCATCCTCTTGGAACCTCATACCTAGGCACTGCATACATTAATCTGACAGAAAACCATGTGTGCGCTTCACTATCGAAAGGCGAGCAAGGGTAAATCATGATTATGTGACAGTAAGATGAGGAATAACCAAAGTTAGGAGATATAGAAAAATAAAAGAAACCAGAACAAAGAAACTCAGCGTTGTTCACACTCTTGTAGCAACCTAGCCTGCAAGTGGGCCTTTTCCTGCTTTGGAGTAAACTCTTGAGCTTTGAAACCATTTTCTTGCATGTGGTCTCTCACAAGGTGGTCCAAGCAAATTCTCCTCGGATCACTAGTAACCAAGAAAGGCGAGGTGACAGCAGGAAAGAAAATAAGGATCTAGTGTTTTGAGAAATGCAAGCATTGGTTAGTCCGGGACAGTGTAAGGAGGGAAATGGGCTATGTCTGCAGAAAAGTGCTGAGGTCAGTGGAAACTGGAGGAGTCCAGTGGGTTGGAGGCAGCAGAAGCTGGAAAAGAGGACAAAGGTCAGATAACACACTGATGAACGTGAATTGCCAGAGACGTGAAACTCAACCTCTGACATGGTGCTGGCTTCAGTGATCTCTCACCGTGTTAGTCTTGGGCTGACCGTCGTATAGCAGTTCTCTTCACTGCTTAGCTTCTGAGCACTTTCTACGTCCTTGCAGGCCGTAGGGATCGTGGGGGTTTTGCAATTGGCTGTCCTGGTCAACTGCAGGCCTTATTTTGGGGTCACTGGTTACACTGACATGCGGTCTTAGAATTACTACCTTGCCTACCTGGAGAGGCTATTTCGATCAATCAGTTAAAGAAGAGAAGATTGGTAGAGTTGGACCCAAATTATTAGAGACATTGTCATACTGCACTTAATAAAGCTAGCACAAGTTCTGCCTTGGAGTTTAAGGCTGATATCATCACATCATCATGGTGAGAGATGATTCATAGTTTCTTATGAGTTCTGAGGCTTCATTCATTTGGGAGCACAAAGACAAGTGAGGAAGAAACCTTATCTGTTTATTGAGATAAGACATACAGGCTCAGGCAATTTATCCAAATAAAAAGGATCCCATCTTATTAGTGTCTAGGTCCATTCTTTTAGCTTCAAGTTTGTTGCAGACTATATGGAGTAAAGTATACAGAAGTGAAAAAGATCATAATGTCACTTGATGGAAAGGAGCAATTTTTTAGGATGAAGCTAAGACACTCAAATGCTAACAATAGAGATTTTTTTCCACTAAGGTTAGAATATAGAAAAGGCAATAACTATATGCTAATTTAATCTAAATTTACTCTTAAAATAGAACAAAACTTTTCTATGTCATCTTCTCACCTCTCGTCATAATTATTTGTCAGTTAGTTTAGGTGCAATGTGTTAAATTAGTAATTGAACTAGATAAGTCCTGTCCCACCCCATTCTGTGATACATCATACAAGGTGTGATGAAAGTACATATTGACTCTTTAAATTTTTTTTAAAATGACAGTGAAAGACACATTGACATTAATCTACCTCAAAATACTTCCCTTTGTTTCAAACACACTTATCCCATTGTCCTTGCCAATCTCTGCAGTTTTGGAACTATCCTTCTTGAGTGTCTTCATAAGGTGCAATAAAAAATATGATAATGCAGCTATTGAACACCAGCCAACAGAAAGGAAGGCTCATAGAAAATATTATGATGTGTCTTCATCTACCTTACCCATCAGATCTTCTACTGTGAGACTTCTGTTTCTTCTCCATAGTCAAGATGATCATGAAAGGTAAATGTTTTGAAACGATTCAGGACATCGAGTCAGCTGTAACAGCACAACTAAAGACACAAAAGAAGGGCTTCCAGAACTGCTTTGGAAAGTGGCAAGAAAGACAGAATAAACGTGTTCACAGTGAGTAGAAGCATCTTGAGAGGGATCAAGGGCAATATGGCAATGATATTATTTTTGCCTTTTATTTTATTTGTATTTTTCACCAGGCTTGAGTGACAACAATTTTTTGGCAACAATTTTTTAAAAAAGATTAAATATTCACTGTTTTTTAATCCTACCTCCCGTATCTTGTCTATATATCAGTTTCCTCTGCCATGTCAATGGCCCCTTATGATCTCCCTAGAAGGCACTGCTTACTGAATGGCTGGATATACAAGAGGGTAATGACCAGACCATATGTAAAAACAGACTCTGATCCACCCTGTATAGTAACTGACTGATGAACTCCATCCACCATCTATAGTAACCAGCCCATGAAGTAAGACTACTATCTCTAGCAAGCAGTCCAAGAAGATGAACAACAGCCTTTACAACTATTGGCTTTAAAAATTAGGACTCAGTATGAAAAGGTGCAGACAACTTCTCTAATTTATGCCCTTCTTCCCAACACAGAAAGCCAAATATCAACCCCTAAAAATAGTGTAGTATGTCTCATTTTTAGATAACCTCCCCACAGCTTTCACATACCATACACTTCCAACTGGAGTAAACCTGAATCTTTCTGCTTTTTCCACAGTAAAGCTTTCTCACTCTTCTGTCTGCCTTTGAGTCTCTGCCAAATCGAAATGTGGTGGCAAACTCCTTTCCCACAGTGAGTTCTGAGTAACGGGCTTCATTTGTTCTCATTCTGATGAGTCTTCACTTATTTCCACACTATTATTTAGTTTCCCAGTCTATGTACTGTGAACTAGACTAGTGACTAGTAGAATAGCCTTCTTCCTTTCTGCTCTCCCAAGCTATCCTCCATATCAGCGGCACAGTGATTGTCATAAATGCAAATTGGATGACATCAGTCTTGTTTTAATGCTATTCTTCTATTTTTTACTGGCCTCGGAAAAGGTCCTAAATCTATATCTAGATTGACTTGGCCTCTTCTTACCCGTTCAACCCCCTCTAAAGCCCTCAACCTTATTTTTGCATGGTAACTAAATTCTTGGTTTTCTGAAAAATGTGCCGTATGTTCTCTCATTTCAATGCTTTTCTATTTGCAAAATTCTACACCTAACCTATTCTTAATAGTCTTCGTGTGGTGAGTACTTGTACTTCCTTGAGAGTCACCTTAGCCATTACCTTCTTTGCAAAGATTTCTCCTAACTTAGTAGTCTATGCTACCTTCAACCAAATATGTATTTATATGTATATGTTATTTACTTAAATATCCTCTTGTTCATTTTTTTTTTCACTTTAGCCCTTGCTCAGTATCTGGCATTTTGTAGATGTTCAGTAAATGTTAAGATTGACAAAATGAATCTTTACATAAATGATGTTCCAATAGTCTCTGATCTTTAACTCAAAAAGAGCCTAATTATTTTTATCTGGTGGCTATTGTAACAGGTATTAGAACAGTTGCTGTATATTAACCCCTACAATAGGGTAGCTACACAGTAGTCATTTCATAGTCACTATTTCCTACTTTTCCCAGCAATCATGCAGGGTACGGTCTTATTTATTGCTATGTATAGTTGGCAAACCTGAAATTCAAACAGGCTCAAAAACTTGTCCAAAGTCACATAATAAGTGGTAGAACTGCTATTTGAAAGCAGATTAGTCTGAAAATCAGCAGAGCTCTTACAAAAAAAAGGAAATTTAGCCTTTTATTAAAATTGTAGGAATCATAGATATAATCTCTTATAGTCTAAAATATATAGTAAAGTCAAGATATGGTGGACTGACTTAGAATCAAGCTGCATATATTGTGATTTTATATATATATATATATATATATGTCTAAGGATGTAGCTTAATGTTATGAGTACTAACTTACATGTTCATGGATTTGATCCCCAGCACTGCGATACATATATTTGTTCATTCTGCCTAATATCTGAGCTAATATTTGGTCTTTTGTCGCAGTTCCTAACACACTGGCTCCTAAGAGCTTTCTAATTTCCTTAGCGGTAGGAATGTTTGACGCAGAGCTCCTAAATGCTCGATTTCCTAGGTGACAGAAGAATCTTCTGCTCTAATGAGGTAATTCTTGGTAGGCACCTGGATCACCTCAAGGAACCAAATATGTGATTAAAGGGTTGGCGTTTTCAGCCCCTCATCCCCACCAGAGGCCTTAGGGGAGGGGAGGGGAGGAGAGCTGAAGGATGAGTTGATCACCAACAGCCTATGATGTAATACTATTTTATGAAATATCTGTAAAGTCCCCAAAAGACAGAGTCTGAAGAGCTTCTTGGTTGCTGCACTCATGGAGGTCCCTGCAGGGAGAGGCACACCTAGAAAGGGCGTGAAATTTCCATACCCCTTCCCACATGCCTTGTTCTATCTACACGTCTCTTCCATTTGACTTCTCATTTGTGTTCTTTGTAGCATCCTATCGGCGGTAAGCGTTAGTGTTTCCCTGAGTTCCGGGAGCCATCCTAGCAAGCATAGAAAACCTGAGGAGGAGGTAATGGGAATCCTAATTTAAAGCAAATTAATTAGAACTATAGATGACAACCTGCTACTGGGAATTGGTGCTGAAGTTGGATGAATCTTGTGAGCCTGAGCTTTTAAGGCATGACATGTGCCTTTAACTCCAGTACATAGTTTCAGAATTAAATTTAATTCTGCAACAACTGGTGGTATCTGCTAGAGAACTGCTCGGTGTGGAGATCACCACACACACCTAGTCACAGAAGCATTGTAGATTGAGTGTGAGAGTAAGTAGTTTGCTTTTTCTTTTACAAGGAGGACACACAGTCCATTTCAGTATTTATGAATTCCGTATTTGTACATTTGCCTGCCCTTGAAAATTTTTTGTAACCCAAAAACTGACACTCACCGTGTCATCATGGTAATTCACGGATATGGACAAAGAGACAAAACTGTGAGTTGCCTGATGCACATTATTCCCAACTGAAGTTGGATAGCGTGATGCTCCCCTTTCTGTTTCACCTCTAGTACTGCCAGTAAGTGACCTTTTTGCAATCTACTTAGTGCCAACATTTTCATATTTGCACATATTAAGTGTCTTCATACAGAATCATACCTAAAATAAGGTTATGTCCTGGTTAATTGACTAAGAAAGAAGTAGTTTTAGGCTCACCTTTGTCTCCAGGCCTCAACTAGGGCGTATGTTCCAGGAAGGATCATTATAGTCATCAGTGTCTTCAAAAGCTCTTTCTCCCCTCCTCTTCCTAAAATAGGGTAGGCTTGTGCTTTCTGGGCCCTGGTCATTGATTTATACAGTTAGAAAGAATCATGGCCAGAAATATTCTTCAATTGCTTACAGAAACCTTCCAGAGCTTGCTTTCCTTCTGCCACAATGAGTTGCAATATTTAAGATAGTAGTCACTCTGAGAGCCTGTGTCCTGGAGTCATGCTGTTATGATTTGAATCTGAAATGTTCCCCCAAATCTCAAGCTTTTAATAGTGTGCTTGGTTCCAGTAGTGTTAAGAAGTAGCGTCTTTGGAAGATTATTATATAATGAGGGCTGTGACTTCATGAATGGACTAGTCTATTTATGGATATATAGCTTAATTGGCTATTGGGATTTTGTAGAAAATTTAGGAGGTGGGGCCCACTTGGAAGACGTAGGTCACTGGGAAGAGAGATGCCCTTGAAGGCTGTATTTTGGCCCCAGCCACTTTCTCTTTCTTGCTGGCCATGGTGAAATGAGCAGATATGCTCCACTACACAATTCTTCCCATGAGGTTCTACCTCGCCACGGACCCAAAGCAATGGGATCAAGTGATCATGGACTGAAACTTCTAAAACTGTGAGCCAAAGTAAACCTTTCCTCCCTAAATTTATTTTCTCATGCATTTTGTTACAAGGACAGAAACTGACTAACACAAATGGTGACCTGGAGTATAGCCAGTTAACCCACAATGGGTATGTAGCGTGATAAGAAATAAACTTGTTCTTTTAAGCCACTAAGGTTTAGAGATTTATTTGTTCATATATGGTAATCAGACCCTTGTACTGATAGAGTGCACTGTGTCAACATTTCAATGAAGACAATTATGCTATAAGGAAAGTCCAAAGTAAAATAAAAAGTATAAGGAATGTTTATGGTAAGCTCAGGGAACTTTACCCAGAATAAATTTTACTTTTTGCCAATTTCTCTAGAAGTATCATCCAAATAAATTCTCTTCATATTTGATGATGCATCTGAATTACCTAGAAATCTTGTTTAAAATTAAGATTCCTATCTGCAACCTCGGGTATTGTGAATGGAGTCCGAAATGGACCACTTTAGCAACCCTCCACCATTAGGATCCTAATGTGAGTGATCCAGGGACCATGCCTAAGAAGCAGAGGTGTGGGGAGTTTTGTAATTATAAACTATTTGTAGTAAGGTCATTTTATAAAGAGTTACCTCGCTACACTCTGAATGCCTTGTGGTTGGTGGGATGCACCCTTTATGCGCACACTGATATCTTTTACACTCCTTCACTGTGAAGGTAAAAGAAACTGACTTTCTGTCATTCCACATTGGCAGTCTGTGCTGTTTATACGTGGTGTAGAGATGGCTTCAATGATAACTGAAGTAAGATGGAGCAAATACAATTACAGACCCTACAGCCACTTAGCAAGACCATTGAAGGAGTGATGAAGAAGAACCCCTTAACCAATTGAAGTGACAGCAGGGTGAACTGCAGATAATCAGGATGTAATTGCATAATCTAGAATTGATCCAGGAAGTGAAGGCCAACAATGAGGGAAAAGATTAAAAAAAAAAAAAAAAAAAAACAGACAAGAAGGAAGGGTGTGCATTAAATACCTAACCAGTTATTTTTGTATTGCCCCTAAAATCATACATTTATCTTCCCCAAATGGACTATCTATATTTCAGCGCTTACTGGGCAGACTTAGGTACACAAACCCCCTAAAACAGAGAATTTGGCTGATGGAAACACGTCTCTATTTTAACTATGTAAAATAGGACCCCTAAAACATACTTCAGAAGAAAAAAAAGTTTCACTTTTTCTCTTGATTTTATTTCTTTTTTACCCATGATGTTTCACTGTGTCTGAAACAGCCTAATTTTCTAGAACTAATTCAGAGGAGATAATGACATCACACTTCTCTTGCCAGATGCATTCTGGGGGAAGGGCTTTCCCCTTATTAGAGTCTGTCTTGACTTAGAGGTCCTGTGACATCTGATTACCGTCTTTTTTGTGTCTGGCAGTGGTTCAGTAAGAAAGAACCTAGAGTCTGAAAAGAAATGGGCCAAAATTGTTCCAAAAATATTGTTATCTGAAAACATCATCTTGTGATTAGAGGGAACAAACATTTTTTTTGATGGCACCAAATTAAGATGAGTCACCAGAGAATGCTTGCTTGTCCCTAAAGTCTACACAAAAGTGTGTTTACTGATGCTGTGTATTTTATGAAGTGGAACTTTTTTTTATTTGCACTGGAAAATACTTGCTTGTTGGTTTATTTATGTTTCTCCACATTTAGATCACAGAGTCACTGAGGACAAGCGTAGTTTCATGTTCACTGTTGAGTCCTGTTCCAAATAATACTATTTGAAAGCAAAGAATCGAAACACACAGGAACAATAACAATAATCATTGAAAAATAATCATTTGCGACCTATGGGTAAAATAAAATAGTAAGCTATGCAAAGATATATGTTCGGGTTCTAATTAATGACAGGAAGTAGGATACGGTTGGCCCTCGAGAAGGAGCAGAGTTGAATGTTAAGAATGGACAGAAGGCCGGGACGCGGCTCAGTGGGAGACTGTTCACCCAGCATGCAAAAGGGCCTACGTTAAATCCCCAGCACCCCCTCCACGCACACAGACAAGAATTGAGATCAGGTTTTCCATATTTCTGTGGCCCCTGCCTTCTCATTTTCTCCTCTCTGAGGATCAGTTCTATTTTCTCATTCTTGACCACATTTTTTGGGATATTTCTATCACGCACATCCAGCCTACCCTAATTCAAGAACATATCTTAAACGTGATACTGAATTCTTATCACTGATTCGAAATTACTGGTAGAACAAGTATGCTTTGTCCAGCTCCATTCTGTTTGTGCAGGGCCCAATCACGAGCTTGTACTTGGTTGTTCCCTTTGGGTTAGTTATAACGGCATGGTATGTTGTTCGCCCCTTTTCTCCCTAAAATAACCATCCATTCGTTTGGAGACTACATGGAGTTAGGTGTAGACGTAGATCCAACTCAGGGGTGTGCTGGAGAAAGCACCCCGTGACCAGCAGGAGCCGGTTGTGCTGTCTCCCCAGCTCTCCAGTGAAGGCTGAGGAGAGTTTCGAATCAGCCACGATGCAAGTGTTTTATCACAGAAATCAGCCGGTGCTCCCGTCGGAAGTGGCTCTGTCCTCCTCCCTCGAGAGCAGGTTATGAAACACTTACCAACATACCACCATCCCAGGCCTAGATGCACGATTGGTTTAAGACAATGGTGGAAATTCCAAGTTTCATTTGTCAAGAATCAGATGAGCAGTAGGCCTGAGCCCATAAACCACTGGGACAAGGGGATTTCTGGGATTTTCTTCTAAAATAAAATTAGAAGCATTCAGATTTCTTGACTTTGGATATTTTAAAAATATACTTGTGGCCAATTTACAATCAAAAGAGGCAAGTTTCAAAACGAAAATCAGTAAATGAAAACAAAGGAGACAGGCATGGCAGTGCAGGCCTGCAATCCCAGCCCTCGGGAGGCTGAGGCAGGAGGATCGCTGTGAGTTCCAGGCCAGCCTGGGCTACATAGCAAGACCCTGTCTCAAAAAATCACAAAGACAAGAAAGGAAACATTTTTAAAATCTGGCTTCTTGGGTCTGGGTTTGTAGCTCAGCTGTAGAACACTTGCCTAGCAGGTACAATTCCCTAGTTTCAAACCCCAGTATCAAAAAAAGAAAAAAAGGTGTTTCTTGATGACAGTGTTGATTCATTGTACAAACATGGAAATTCTCTGTCTCACAGTATCAACAAAAGATCTTCACATTTAAGGCATCTTTAATTGATCAGTTTATAACTTGCAGCCAGAAGATGCTGATTCAGATGGTGGATGGATGGATGGTGAATGGATGGACAAAATACCTTATCAAAGTGTGTACCATGGAAAAAATATTTGAGATAATTACACGTATGCACAGTTATGTCCCTCTGGATTTTTATGTCACCCTTTAGCATTGTACTGTAAAATCGTGGATGCACAGAGGATTTCTGAGAAAAATTATGGAGATTATCCTTTTACATAGCCACATACATTTCAGAACTTTCTCAATAAAAACACATTGTACTCTCTCATTCAACACCCCTGGGACATATTCTAACTTTTACATAAGAAGATGTGAGATTTAGGAAGTCATTCAATTTCTATACTCTCAGTTAAACAGTACATGTAAT
Source organism: Hystrix cristata (assembly GCA_004026905.1). Classification (NCBI taxonomy): domain Eukaryota; kingdom Metazoa; phylum Chordata; class Mammalia; order Rodentia; family Hystricidae; genus Hystrix; species Hystrix cristata. Next base: position 85,906 of record PVJO010002770.1, on the reverse strand, counting down.
GTGTACGTGTATGTGCAAGTGTGTGCATTTGTACTTATTAAGTATGATAATGCTCTTTATTTTATATTGCACTCAGTATACAAGTTAATGCTATTATAATAAAAATGATCTAAATACAATGAACCCAAAATTCTTTCTAGGAACTCCAAGAGTTTCCAAGTGACACTGAGAAAAGAGGAAAGCTATTCCACTGTGTACATGGATGTAGCTTCTATGGAAACCTGAATTCCATCCCAGCAGGAGAGTCCCGGAGAGTGGGTGATTTATGAAGGAAAGAGGTTTATTTTGGCTCACAGTTGCTGAGGTCCAGGAACACGGCCCCAGCTTCTGCTTACCTTCTGGTGAGGACCCAGGAGAGAAGAAGGGACATAAGCACACGTGGAACAAGGCCTTGTGTGTAAAGACAGGGAGGTACCAGGCTGTTTGTAACAACTCAGTTCTGTGATAACCAGTCCAGTCCCATCAGCGTGAGAAACATGAATTCCTCTTAACAACCTAATCACCCCTCAACCCTGTTACATTGAAAACCAAGCATCAGTAGTTGGGGGTGGGGGGCGCAGTAAAACCGTATTCAAACTGTATCAGATGTTGGTTAAAGGGTATCTAATGAAAGAAGTATATCAAGTCTTAGCCACCTTGTTCTTGGGGAGGGGGAATTAAGGTGAAAGTCTCTTTTAACAACACTCATTTTTTTCAGTCCCAAATTACCCTTCTTGGGACTATCTGTATGCATAACAATAGCAAAAATGTTGTTCTGGATGTAACTTCTTTAGGTTTCTATTAAAACTATAATAGGGCTTGCTTCCATTGTACATGTCCTTGTGTGTTTCAGTCAAAATGTCATTTAGCCGTTGTTCCTAGAGTACACTTAATATTTTCATTAAAACCAATAAAATCAAGAAATGACAAGGGTGCAGGTGGGTGCAGGCAATTAAACTCCTCCTCTAGGTATTGTTAAATAGCAGTTGGGGAAAGAAAGAAGCCCCAGCGAACAGCTGTCCCTTCTTCCTTGAATGGCAGCTAGCAGAAGCCCACTTAGCTGGCTATTGTCTGCTTATTTTCCTGACAGATAATGTGACGAAGCAGGCAGTTATGGGGCCAGTAATTCAGAATTAATTTTCCCTTCACAGGAGTGCTGTGGACGTGAGTGCAGTAATGGTGCCTGGTCAGGATTCAGAGGGGTAAACAAGACAATTGGAGATGATAGGCAGGAGATAAAAGCCCTTTAAGGAGTTGTTCCTTTCACTAGTCTGACCTGTGTTTTTTGCTGGCACCTTTTACTATTATTATTATTATTATTTTAATGTGCCCCAAATGAAAGTCTGAAGAGTTAATCATTTTAGCATTTGCCGAGTGTGTTTGTGTGTGTATATGTGTGTGTGTGTGTACATTGAAAGAAGACTCTAAATGTTGCTCTCCAGTTTTCCCACCATATTAAAAATGTTAGTGGCTGCAAAAGACAGCCGTTAAGCCACACATCGGGATTGTTTATGGCGCTTCCTCCTGGGAGCTTCTACCTCAATTGAGAAAATTACCACATTTCCTTTAATGAACGGAGACCTTTTGCTAACCCACCATTATTGCTTGTTTCATTCTGATAGGAAACACCCACCCTAACACACACAACAAAAATGTGTTCCCACAAGACCAAATTAAAATTCTGTCTTGCTCTTGTTCCTTCTGTCTCGCTGCCAGCGCCTCCCTCCCTCCCCTTCTTTCTTCTTCTCTTTTTATTTTTTTCTTCTTTCTTTTCTAAATTCCTCTTCTCAAATGCTAGCCACCCCAGCGGTTTCACAGAGCAGCTGACTCAAGACTCTCTGGGGATGAGTTAAAGCGGGGAATTAGACACAACTATTCTCTGGCCAGGCTTCAAGACCCCGTTGGCAGACAAACAGCAGACAGATCTTGTGAATTATCTCTCAGTCACTGACGCAAACCACTCAGAATAAATCAGGGCTGAAGATTGATTTCCACAAAATTGCTTTATTACTCAGGTAAAATTTATGGACCTGTTATAGAAAGAAAAATAATATGATCAAAAGAGGACAGGCCCTGCTAAAATAACAAACATAAAACCTCCCATAAATCCTCTCATTTCTAATATTTGACATTTAGTGGTGAATATGTTCTTGAAGAAGTTCATCTGTGTGTATTTTATGTGATCAAGGAAAAAACTTGGAGAACTCAAGCATCTCAAAGCCCATCAGTTAGTTTATAAAACACACTCAGATTAGTATGGTGCCGCTAATTCCCAGACCCCAAACCAGAACACGTGTTTTCACAAGGTGTTTTTAACTTGGTAATATTCTTGTCCATGAAAACACCAAATCGACAGGAGAGTATTGAAAGTTAAGTCTCCCCAGAATACTTGCATTCAGACTTTCTTTCTACACAAGCCACTCTCACTCATCTCGTGGACTACTAAACAGCATTTCAGAATTGCTGGTGGGTAATCACAACTTTGTTATCTAGTCCCCCCGTTATGCACTGATCCCCTTCTCCCATATCAAAAGGGACACCCACCCTAACACAGATTAGTGTTTGAAATATACAATCTTAGTGTTTAAGCATCTTATTTCATTTGGCTGTCTCTAGGTCCTTAAAAATTTATATAGGTAAGCACTATTTATTTAACAAACAAACAAAAACACCCTACCAATTGGTAGGGTTTTGCACATCAACTAATGTGGTAATACAAATAACCATAAACTTAACAAAATTCATAGTTACAAATAATAATCGAAATACACAGTGAGGCTTTAAATGTTTTTTTTAAAAATCACCTAAAAGACACATTGCTATTAATCCCCCTCAAAATACTTCTCCTTTTGAACACAGTTTTTCCATAGTTCTTGCTGCTGGAAGCAATTTGGAAGTCCTCTTTTGTGAGCATCTTGAGCAAAAATGCAGTGACCGTTGTTGCCAAGTGTCATCCAACAGAAAAGCAGGCTTGTGGAAACACTATGGTGTGTCCTCAATCACCTCAGTCAAGGATCTGGTGCCATGAGAGTGCTGGCTCTTCCCCCAAATCAAAACGATCACGAAAAGTAGGCGTTTTGAATCAATTCAGAGGATAAAGGCAGCCACGACAGCGCAACTAAAGATAGAACGGGGGACTTCCGGGACTGGTTCAGAAAGTGGCAAGTGTGATGGCATAATCGTGTTTGAAGGAAGAGGGAGTACTTAAATGTCTTTTACCGTAATAAATTCTCTTGAATTTAAACATTCACTGTACATTTTAGCACACCTCATATTTCTAGCAATTGATGATTAAACGGCATATGTGTGATAATGGATAATCTAGTAAATGTTTAGATACTGTTTACAATGAGACGTAAGATGCTTTAATATTGGAAAGAATGAGAAGGCAGATCCATGAGACAGTTGCCCTCAAGCCTGACAAATATTCAAGACATCATTATGAAAGATAATTGTCTGCATGGATAACTTTATGTGTCATCAAACTACAAAGATAAAAATATATTATAGTAATACTACACAGCTGGTGGAGTGGAGTGTCTGACTATCGTCACAAAGCCTGAAATTACACACCGTGCCCAGTGGACAAACAGCAGTCATCACTGGCTTAGAAGATAAAAACTCTCATTCAATACACTAACTTACACAAGTTATAATAAAAATGGAATGACTCAAAATGTCTATGAATAATCACAGTTACTTGTGACATTACTTTCATCATTGTGGTGACTTGTCATGTTACTCTCATACCCGTTTTAAGAATCTTGAAGTTATATGTAAATGAAATGTTTCACACCCAAATTAGAAAAAAATATAGTATATGGCACATTTTAAAGGGCTCTTTGTATTTCTGAGTCAGTTAAAAATATAGGTAGAAGAAAATTCCTAATAAATTCAAGGAAAGGAATTTGAAATTTTTACATAAAATTTAGAGCAACATGCATTTGTTTTCATGTAACATTTTCTGCTACTGGTTGTGTTTATCAAATCACTTTTCAAATATAGAATGTACAAAAAAAGTAGAATATACAAGTATTGATTATTGTAGATCTTGTGAATTTCTGCTTTCCAGAGTTCCATTCTAAAACATTATGTTAGAATATCACATACAGTAAAATCCTCAAGCGATTAGGCATATTTTAAGGAAAACCTTTGAAACAAAAGTGATGCATTTTACGTCAGCATTTAATAATTAAACACTTTTGCAACTTTCTTCATAAAAATACTAATAATGAGAAACCATCAACTTTCCAAACACATACTTCTGTGCACCAACATACATTTTGTTAAAGAAGAAACAATAGAATAGAATAGATAATTAGGAAAGTAGTTCATCTTCATATGGAGATTAATCTCACCCTTAATTTTACCTTTGTTTATAATTCTTGTAAGAAGGTTGAGTTTTCATGAACAAACTAAAAAAAATTATTCTGTTAAAATCTCCAACTTTTTAATAATAAAAAGTAGTATCTATGAATATTTAAACCTGCTGATCATAACTTTGCTTCCATTTCTGAGGCTCTATGTCTGTTTCAAAGCAAAGATATCTCAAAACAAAATATCATGTGTTAATTCTACTTAACCAAGATAGGGAATAGTAAGAAAATAGCAGAAACTTGGTCAAAATGCATTACTTAAAGTGTAATTAGAGACAAAATGTCAAATTTGTGTTTTTAAGCTTATACAATTATTGATATATCTGAAGGTCTCTGGCTTAGTCCATTTGGGGGGTATCATTTTACCACATTGTTGACTGGTCGTGTATAAACAACAAAAATCTATTTTTTTGCATTTCTGGAAGCTGGAAAGGTTGAGATCCTGTCCTGTCTTGGTGAGGGCCTGCTTTGCCACAAACTGCATCTTCTTGTTATGTCTTCGTGTGGCAGAAGAGACAGCGAGTCTCTCTGATACCTTTTCTGTAAGAACAACAATCCCATTCATGAAGTTCTGCCCTCAGGACCCCATCATCTCCCAAAGCCCCCCACCTTCTAATATCACAGTTTAAGGTTTAAATGGCAACATACGAATTTTTGATAAGATAAAAACTGTCAGACCATAGAATTTTACCTCTTCCTCATAATTCATGTTCTTCTCACAGGCAAAACATGCATTCATTCCATCCTGCTAGGTTCTAAACTCTTAACTCATTTTAGAATAAACTCAAAAGTCTTAAATCTCATCTAAATATCATCTAAAACGAATACAGGTGAATCGCAAAATATGACTCATTCTGAAGCAAACTGCTCTCCAGCTGTGAACTGTGAAATAAGGAAAAAGCAGTCAGTTGCTCAATGGTTCCTAGAACCCTGCTCTACTTCACAGGCGCCTGCACGTGGCGGGGCCCACAACTTCTCATTTCCAGGTTTCCTTCACAGAGTTAGCAAGTTGTCCAGGAAAACCAAGCTTGATCCTACATTTGGTTTGTGAAGGCTGTTCACAAACATGAGATGCGGGGAAAACAGAAAACAAGCCAACATGTGGCTGCAGACTCTGCTTCCCCTCTCACTCCTCAGATGAGTTCTTGGTCATGACTGTGGCGTTTTGATTACTGTCCTCTCTCCAGACACTTCTGACTCACTTTTCCAGTCTCCTCTCTCATGACCCCAAGAATGGTCTTTTCTGCTTTATCATTTCAGGATCAAGTATCTTTCAGACCAATATCTTTTCTTCTTATTGGCCAGGACTTGAGTATCTAAATCTACCAATATAATACGGCCTTCTGCCAAGAAGATATTACATACGAAATACTCCCATATCTTAATAATCAAATGCAGAAATTGTTACTATAAAGAGAATTTCCTAAATACATGTAGTTAACGATTTTCCCATATTTAATGAAATAAATTGGAACCAGTTTTATGACTAGTTTTATGTCAAGCCTGCATTCTCTCCTTTACTCAGAGAAGAAGTCTTTCATTTAAAAGCTCCACCTATGTGCAAACACTTGATGTCATAGTTTCTGTTGTTTTTGTCTCATATAGGAGCGTTTAACCAGGGGTGCTACTCAGACATACATAGGTGTCTGAAAGAAAACCAAAATTAGTGTAATAAGAAAACTAAAATTAGTGTACTAATTATGTGTAAATTATGTATAATAATTATTGTGTTAAAAGAAGAAAAGAAATTGAATCAATGCAGGAGGTAGTAAAAAGTGAGACTGATTGATCACCTCTTATAGGACAATATAAAGAAATAATTAGAATTTCATAAATCAAAGAATAGAACTACATGTAACCCTATATTTGAAAACCCTATTAACTACCAGATTAACTAAAATGAGCTATAACTAAGATGATTACACTTTAGGAATTGAAGTGGGCATGGGAGTAGGGAAATGGGATAGAAGATAATGTAGCTTACATTTTATACCCTTCTGTACTATTGGGGAACTGTTTAAAAGAAAAAATACATATATTTATTTTATCATTTCCTAAAAAATTAAACTAAGAAACATGTATTCATTGCATCTTAACTTTATACTACCTGATAATAAATCTGCACCTGTCAAGTTTCATGCTGCTTTCCTTGCTGGCCCGAAATTTGACGTTGAATTTGCTTCCGTTCTCATGCGGAGGCGTTCACCAAGTTCGCGGTAGCCTGCTGCAGGAAGCGAGCTGAAGCCCTCTGCTCCCTGCTTTTCAGTGTACTTCCCCACCCGGCTTGCCTGAGAACAGAGACACAGCCCGGTTCAGCAGCTGCAAGATAGTGGAAAGAACACAAATCACAGATTCAGAAGTCTAGAATTCAAGATATGGCTACATTATGTGGTACCCACCTGGCTACTTAAATGTCTCCTGGCTTCATTTTCTTTTGTATAAAGCGGAAATGATACCACTCAAAATTGTTCGGGCAATTAATGAAGGTAATAAGTAGGATGGTATTTTTCTTCTGTAAGTAATGAGACAGTATTCACGGTTAATATCTCATATGTCATTTGTTCGCCATGTAACCTGCCTTTTGGCAATCACTGGGCTATTTAGTGATCTCTTCCTTTCCCAGTATCAGCCTACTAAGCCCTGGCTCGGCTCAACCATGGTGCCGTTCCTTTGGGTTCCAGCAGAATGTAAAAGAAATAACCTCTTAGGCAGCCCAGTTCATCTGTGTAACAGAGAGAAAACTTCTTTATCTTGTTATATTTTCAATCTAAATGATTTACATTTACCTAGGCAAAATATTGCTATGGGGGCTTAAAAGCTTAATTCCTTCTTTCTCATAAAAAGAGGTGAATACCGCTTTGAATTATTGACTAGGGATGGCTTTTAAGGGTCATCTGAGGAGTAAGTTGTGAATTGTAGCCTCCCTGCCTCAGCCCAAGTGCAGCTGCTTCCATAAATGTGGTTAAGTGAAGTTATTGATGAGAGCACGAGTGAGATTTGACATGGGGCTTTAATTATACCTTGAAAGGCAAAGAAAATGGAAAATAAAGCCTAATCCAATTGAACGGTTGATCACTAACCAATAATCACAACAAAAAATGTATTTGTATTTCAGTCAAGTGCTACCCACATGGAAGAGTGATGCAGGAATGAGACTTATGTTGTTCTTCTTAAGATATTTTAGGACCCAAAGAGGCATGTTTTAGTCAACCTATTTGAAAATGTGTTTGGCCTGGGATTTCCGTCAAATGTGAAAGAGTGGGGCTAAACAAACACCCACATTATTTCAACAGTCCTGAGGACATGGAACTAGAATTCCTAGGCAGAGTCCTCTGCATTCTAAGCAGTCAGGCTGCGAAGCGGAGAGGCACTGCTAATCAAAAGCACATATTTTAGAAATGCAGTCCCTGAAATGACAATTACTGAACACATTGAAGTTAAATTAAAATGCACTTAACACAGTGACATTTATGCAACAGTCTCTGACAGTTCAGTCTTTGTATTTTACTCATTGAAACATGTAGGTGTGGGCAGGTTGAGTGTTTCCAGTCTCTACCATTATCTAAGCAAATAGAGCTCCTTTAATCAAATGTAGAAGAATTGACCTAAAATATTCACAAAATTCAAGAAACTGCAGGATCACTACAAATTTCACAAGATAAATCATATGATACTGTTGATATTCAAATACTTTTTTACATATAAATATGGGAGTGTGATATGATTTGACTTAATCAGAAACTGACAGAGTTTGAATGGGATTTCTCTCGCTTTTGAATAATGAATTGTTGCTCATGGTTTCCATAAGCATTGTTCAGGGAAGCCCTTTGTGGTTGAAGAAACTCAGCAGCATTTGTCTTTGGCTGTTAGAGATGACTATCATAAAGCAGGCTTAAGTCATGTGATGGTTTCTTTCCTGCTGTAACAATCTGAAACAAAAAAGCATTGACACAAAGTCTAGCAGTATTTATCTTTGCAAATGTAGGTTAAATTTTCCTCTTTCTACTTTACCATATTTTCCAAATTTCCATGATGAACAGGTGTTTTAAAATCATAAATATGTTTTTTTTTTAGAAAATTAAGAGTTGAATTTTAAATATCCCATTGAACTCTGAAGAGAGCAAGTTTTATAATGGGCCTGTTCCTTCATACAAAATACCAATAAAGAATTCGAAAAAATTACTTCTTTATGACCTTCCCATACCTGATTTCTTCTGTTGACAAGTAGTCAGGGTAGTCAACACTTCCACTTTTACGCGAGCTGATTTATGACACTTATTAGTCAACCAGTTTAAGAGCCCAACGTGCTTTGGTGGTCTAATGCCACCTCTGGTCACATATTAACCTCATTTTGGCTTAAATGCTCCATTTAAATGGGAAACCCGATCCAGCTGGCAGGGGAACAGCACTCACTTTAAATTGGATATTATTTTGAATTACAGTCAACTCTGTAATTCAGTGTGATGTGGCTGCTAAAAAGCCAAGGATCTTAGACTGTATTAATAAAAGTGTAATTTCTGACTTATGGGAAGTAATCGTCTTTCTATATTCTGATCAAACCGCATCTGGAGCATTCTGTTCAATTACAGGTCAACATTTTAAGGCCTGTGACAAATAGAATATGGCCTGAAGAGGAAAAGCAGGCTAGGAAGGGTCTGAAAGCCACTGTCATTTTTGAGGGTCAGGCAGCAGAAAGAGAACAAGGTAGTACAACTGCATAATAGCTGTCCCCAAATGGTCGAACTGGTTGGATAGAAACCAGAGGACTCCATATTATTCGGAAGCAACGTGAATACAGGTTTTAATGTGAGAAGATATGAAGATAGATCATTTTAAATCTCTTTTTGCTACGACTAGAAAAGGCTGGGAACAAACCATTAAGCAGTGAGTATTTCCACATGTCGAAGTGAGGTCCCTGACCATTTGAGCTGGCTTAAAAGGAGGGGCCCCTGTATACTTGAGCAGGTGGTGTGATGGACTTAATGTGGTCAGTTTGAGCCAGAACGGCCAGCTGGACTGAGTTGGTGTGATGCTGGGCATAGAGGATCCACCTGAGGGTTGTTGCCGACACAACATAAAGGGGAACGGAGGCAGAAGATGGTTGGCGGGCTGTTTCCCAGGAGAAGCTCTGCTACGGCTGGTTCTCCTGAAAGGAAGTTGGCTGTTCTCATCGAGGAAGGAGCTCGGGGCCTTGCTAGCTTCAAGGATGGCTGCTGTTGCTTCGGGGGAGCTCTGGTCATCATCTGTGCTGCGAGCATCATCTCCTGGTTCCAGGGAAGATTTCTTCAGCCATCATCTGCAGACATGGACGTACATGGGACAGTGCCGTGGGCTCCCAGCCCTTGATTGGATCTTTTGGGTCTTCAGTGTCTAGGTAGACATTCAGCACTCTTCCTGCACTTGGCTTATGAGTGAATATTGGAACTTATAAATGTCCTCTATTAAATCTGCTCTCTTACAAACCATTGGCTCTAGAAAATCTAACTAGACAGGTGGATACCACAGTGTCTGAGAGGGGACCTTTCTGAGAGAGAGTTGTTGGCATTTGCCCTCCATGACTAGAAGCAGAAGTGTCTCAGCCTGGTCTAGGAAGCAGAGCGAGGCAAGTGGAAGCACTTGGAGAACTTGCTTTGTGAGTCTGGCATAGGTGAAACACAAAGCCAGGTGTGGAGACAAGAGCCAGGCCCACATCAGCAAATCCCACAGGTGAATGATGGTGATTAGCCGGCTACTCCACCTTGGGCCTTACAGCAAGGGGAGGGGCTGCACCCGGAGTGGCCTACACCTGACTTTCCATGTGGGCTGCAGAAAGGAGCAAGTAGAGCCCGAAGTGCAGCCTTCCTGATGCACCAGGGTAGGGTTATATCTGTCTACTCCAAGGTTGCATTTTCTCTACACAGATGTGCCAACAATTTGCCACATCCCGAGCTCTGCAGTCTCTTTCCCTCAGGGCCAGCTCTTTCTGAATTGCACAGAAGCAGGCTGTAGGACTGGGTAGCCCCGGCAGGAAGATGTCAGTATTTTCCACGGCTGAGATTGGAGCCCTGAAGAAGAGACAGGCAGTTTGGGATTATCCTAAGAGAAGTTCTGCAAGAGAGCCACCTAGAAAGGTGATCTCCAAGAAGGGATCTGAGTTAGTTGAATCATCAGCTATCTCAGGAGCTGTGAACACCCAATCTGAAGAAAAACCACCTGTGCTCAGCTGTGTTCAGGTAAGAAATCCCCAGTAACATGAAGTCTCTAAATTTGTAAACGCCCAACATAAGAGAGAAAAATCGGCCTGTGTATTTTCCAAACACTGAATCATCAATATTACACCTTCCTAGTACCTACCTATTGGGTTAAGATCTTTCTTACAGCACTTAGCTTCTCTTCCCACCCAATCCTGTCGGCTGGGAGAGGGTAAGGGGGAAGTATGAGTTGGAAAAATAAAGTGAAAGCAGATCATTTCGTTTTCCTCGGGATGTTAGAGCCAGGGGTGACCGATAAGCTGGGTAAGTGGAACTTCATTAATTTCAGACTTTCAGCTATTGCTTAAGAATAGATGTGAGACCTGGAGATGTAGCTCGGTGGTAGAGCACTTGCCAAGCATGCACAGGGGCCGTTGGTTGTATCTCCAGCACTGGACAAAAAACAGATATTTAATTATGGAAAATGAGACTTTTTGTCACTAATAATCAAAGGGTGCTTTATTTCTAATTGTCACGAAAAAGTACAGAAGTTGCTGACCTGTCTGCCAAGCAGCAGAGAAGGAACTGTCAATGCAGACATGGTGCTAAAGAGGAGAATAAAGAAAGGTGTTTTGCTTATACCTGTGGAATTTCACACAAGTATGTACACACTGATGCTCATGTAGGTAGAGGCATAGATTTCATATCAAAATAAGAAATTCTCAATATTACATGCTTATCACAAAATAATCAGCCTTAGAAATTATGGCTCCCTCTCTTGCCAGTGGAGCCCAAGACAGCAGTTCTCTGAGGTTGGTTCATCTCTATTTCTTTGATTCAGTGAGTTTGTGTTCAGGGAACGGTTACGGGGAAGAGACAACCTAGAAAAACTATGAACCTCCAGATCAATGATAGTGATTTTTATTTTTGAAAACAGAGACTCTCAGGATGCCCAAATGTTGGGCCCACTCTTCCCTGGAACCACTAAGGTACAAATCTGTTAGATTAGAGCATGGTCATTCAGTGTGGGTAATAGATCCAAGCCACAGCTCATGATCAAACTTCTGCACAATTGAGATGGCACCCTAACTTGTGGTGATTTAACAAATTAAATTATATCAATATTTAAAAATAATTACTCTGGTGTGCTAGTTAGAATGATTTCAGAATTTGGTTCAGCCTAAAAGGTATAGTTTCCTAGGAATGGAGAACCATTTGCTGCCAAACCTTTCATTTAAGCTTTAGATTTGCCTGATTAGATTCATTTCTAGGATTGGTTTTTGGGAGACAACAGCCATCTAACCCAGAGACTCTAAACAGGAGGAAAGGGGGAAAAGATTTTATAAATGTTGTGTGGTGTGTAGAGAGGAAGCTTGTAATACATAGGAATTGAGACAGACATGGGTGATTTGATTCTAATAAACCATGTTCCCTGCCCAAACTGAACACATGCATCCAAACATGTTTATGTCTGATATACCCTAATCCTGCCAGGAAGTAAAGAGTTGTCAATTTAGTTAAGATGTCAGAGGGTTTGGCCTGAGCCCCCAAACAGTGAGCCTGATGAACTAGAATTCACTTATCCAATTTCAGTTATTCAATATATATTCATTGTGCACTTATTTTTTGGCAGATGCTGTGGTAGTTAGTGGGGATAAATTCATGAGCAAACAGATGCAGAAATGTCTGTTATAGAGTTACAAATGCAACCAAGAACACAGCATCAAAGAACTGCAAGTGTGATGAGGATAATGAAGGCAATTAAGAAGTCATAAAACCAGCATAGAAGCTTGTAAACTGAGGTTCACTCCACTACCACATGTATATATTTGATTTCATTAAGATAAATTTTGGGAAGCATCATACATGCAGTAAGATACCTAAAGAATAAAGACAGCACACTGTTCCATACCCGGAAACTTTTATTGCTGCAAATGTGAGTAAAGACGGGGGAATGCAGACCTTTGCTGTGTTGTATTAGTCAGCCCAGCTGCTGTAAGAAGTCACCATAGACTGGATAGCTTAAAGAACAGATGTTCATTTTCTCACATTTCTGGAGTTTGAGCAGCCAAGATTAAGATGACGAGCATGGCTAGCTTCTTGCAAGGGCTTGCGGATGGCCCCTTCCCACTGTGTCCTCACACAGTGGAGAAAACTCTCCGTTGTCTGTCTATTCCTATTCTGAGAAGGGCACCAGACTTATCAGATCAGTGCCCCACCTGCATCACCTCCTTACAGACTTTATCCCCAAAGTCACAATGAAGATTGGAGCTTCAATATCAAAAATTTGAGGGAGATACAATTACGTCTATATCATGTTTAGAAGAAGAACAAAAATACTCAACCTATGCTTTTCCGAAAATGAACTCAGATAAGCAAACATTAATCAAAACCAAAACAGGCAAGTGCCTTTGCCTTACCCAAAGATAGAGCAGGACTAGGAAGCTGCTCTAGAAATCTATTCGTGACAGCAAAAATAGCAGCCTTGGAAGGGTAGAAGGTAGATTGTTAGAGATGCAGAATGTATCAGGGGAAGAAGGGAGAACATAGAGTATATTATATGCATGTACCAATATTCCAAAACAAAACCATTAGTCTAATAAAATTTTTTAAAAATAGAAACTTTGGAGATGAGTACCGATATGTGTTCAACAGCTCCAGCTTCTGTCACCAGTTTGGTGACAAAAATAGAAGCAGAATACATCATCTTTGAAGGATGAACAGTGTGTGACAGAGTATTACATTTCCCCACGAGGCTGGAGTCATTAATGAGAACTCTACTCTGTGAAATAGGCACAATTTGGAGGAAGGTGTCCTGTCAGCTTCTCCATTCCTGTAAAGCAGCAGTCTCCAACCTTTTTGGCACCAAAGACTGATTTTTCCACAGATGGGGAGATGGTTTCAGGGTTAGATCCCTCACATGCGCATCTCACTGCGGGTTCGAGCTCCTACAGGAATCTAATGCAGCAGCTGATCAAACAGGAGGCAGAGCTCAGGTGGTCAAAGGCATGATGAAGGCAGCTGTAAATACAGATGAAGCCTCACTGGTAGGCCCATGCTGGCTGCTTCTGCTCACCTCCTGCTGCTACATGGCCACTTTCCTAACAAGGCACACAATGGACAGCTACCAGTGTGTGACTGGGCGTTGAGGACCCGACTGTAAAGCCAAGCTGAACCTCTCTGTGACCGGCCAGCTCTGTGTGCAAAGCTGGCAATGTACAAAGCAACAGAAAGACTACGAAAGACTGAAAGACCCTGTTATTGATTGATCTGCATGGAAACAACACAGCATTTGAAGGTCAAATAAAGAATTTGTCAGCCATACTCTTTGAAAGGTTTCCTTTGAAAATAAATTACACAAATAATATTAGTAGGACAAGCAAAAGTGAAAAAGAAATGTTACTTCCAGTCTCACAATTTATAACAATTCAGCGTCTCTTCCCCTTGTCCGCGTTCAATGTGGAAATGTCACGTACCCTGGAGCAGAAAAAAGGAACAAGTTTAGGCAAAGAAAAGGAGTTCAGTGCACTTCACAATAATGCGATAAAGGATTATGACACAAAAGCACAGAGATAAAGGGATAGTGGAATTACAGTAGCTGAGTGGAACCGTGTATAAGACTGACTTCAAGTTCTTCTAAACCTTGAGAAATCACTAGCAGGCAAGCAACTCTGTCCTCAGTCACTATGGTGCTTGAGGCAATGCATAAGTATACACTACACTACCAGCTGGTTAGCCGCACGTCCCATCGTCCCATCGAGCTCCTGCTGATCCAAAAGGACCTCGCCAGGCGTCAATTAACTGGTGCTCCACAGCGACGCCAAACGGTGACGAGAGGAACAACAGCGCCATTCACTGTGATTCTCTTTGCTTGGTTTTGTTTCTTCTTCCATAGACTTGGTACCAAAAAGCATTATTATCTGGTCTACATGAACAGATTCGAAAATTGTGTAGGGACCTTAAATATTGACACCTAAGGGGGTAAAAGAATTTCCTAAGATGGAAGTTATGGGGGGCAGGATCGAGGATAATAAAACCATATAAAATCTGGGGTGGTCCTACAACAAAGAATAACAAAACATTCCCAAGTTCCCTGCTCATGGGATGTTTGTTGACATTTTAACGATTAAGAGTTTTATGTGTATATCACTGGAAGATTCAAACAATATTGGAAACTAGAAAAGGAGAATTAAATGTCCCCTTTACTGCTCTTCATTGCAAGTGCATTTAAACAAGAAAACTGGGGAAATTCTGTAGACACCAGGCTGGGATCAGATGTGCAAGAAATTTATTAGTGGAAACCCACATGAAAGGAAATGGACTGAGACTTGGGAGAAGCTGGGTGAGGTGCCCATACGTGGTGTAGTTCTGGCCACAGGAGATGGACAAAGAGAAGAAGAGGCTGGCAAAGTTGTCTTAAACTAGTGGGCAGTTTTTAGGAAAGTAGGACAAGACCACTGAGGAGTTCTCAATCCAAAGTCACCCAGCCAAGTACCCCCTTTCTCTGAGGAAGAGTCTGCCTTAGTATCTATCTGTAAGCCAGGCATGGTGAATCATGCTTATAATCCTAGCACTTTGGGAGGCCGAAGCAGGAGGATTACAATTCAATCCCAGACTGTGCAGCATCTACTTAGCAAGACCCCGTCTTAAAACAAAAGAAACTAAGGTCTGGGGAGACAGTTCAGTGCAAAGGCACTGTGTTTAATCCCCAGTACCATAAAAAAAAGTACCCAGGTTGTACTAAGTCCTCGGCGGCAGCAGCCAGAGGGAAAGAGGGCCCCTCACTCAAGACAATGCTGAATTAAACTGCAGCAGTTAGGGAGTTGAGGTATACAATCTATTACGATCTCTGCAGCCAGGATCTGAGGCCGTGCTTTCTCTTGGCCACGATCTAAAGTGATTTTTGTGATTGTGCCCATTAATTTTCATAAATTTAGCTTCAGTGAATCATCAGTTTTTATTTAACCATAAAAACGATCTCATACTACATATAGTTGCACGCCCTAACTTAATCTGTCTTGATCTTTTTCTCTTGGTTTCAAATGGAACCGTCTGTCCTTAGCATTTGCATCATATTGTATCCTACGTCATTCAACCACTTTTTTTGTGGTACTGAGGACTGAACCCATAGCCTTCACGCTGAGCTACATCTCCAGCTCTTCTATTCTTTATTCCCTATTTTGAGACAGGGTCTTGCTATGTTGCTAAATTGTCCATGCTGGGCTCAAACTTGCCATCCTCCTGACTCAGCCTCTCAGGGTGCTGAGATTATAGGCCTATACCATCACACACTGTGAATTTTTAACTAATCACTTATTAATACAACTTCCTTTTTTTTTTTTTTTGTGGTGCCGGGGATCGAACTCAGGCCCTTGTGCTTGCAAGGCAAGCACTCTAATCACTGAGCTAAATCCCCAGCCCCAATACAACTTCCTTTTAAACTAGATTTTGCTATTACAAAACTGGTGCTGTGAAAACAATTCTGAAATTCCACAGAGATAATTTACAGTTATGTTGACAGGGTAAATGGCAGAATTCCTGAGTGCTGTGATGGGATCCTTGCAGACTGTGAGACAAATGTTAGGGTGGCAAAGCTGTATTAAAGAGAGCTGGTTGGGCAGAACGAAAAGTTGAGCTAGGGAGCAGCCTCTATGACATTATGGGGACATGGAAACTTGGGTGGTTCTTCAGAGTTGTTTCAGACTGGAGCAAGAGACCTTCACATACCCGCTTGACTAGGAGCTACGTACAAGTGGCCCTAGGAAAAGGCTGTGACCTTCTAGACAACTTTTCACCTGAGGAACTCCCAAAGTAGACTGACACCTAGAAGCTGTTGTCAGCTCTCCCAGCACTTGGGACCCTTGAAGAGGGTCCCAGCTAGCACATTACAGCCTCCATTTCAAAGGATGAGTGAATTTATCTTGAGACGGGGTTTTAGCAATTTGAGAGTCGTTGAATTGCCTGGCCTGGTTTGAACTTGCTATCTTCCTCCCTCAGCCTCCCAGATTGCTGGGGTACAGGCATACACCATCACCCCTGGCTGCATTTGTGAATCCTTTTAATATGTATGGTTCAATTTCCCTCTAGAAAATTCCCATCATAAGGGTATCATAATACTTTTGGTTTGGGTGGTCTAATAGACTAGAATTTGAGTATAATTCTATTTTAGTTACTTTTCTCTCATTGCGGAGACAAAATGCATGACACCCAAAGTTAGGGGAAGAAAGGTTTATTCAACTCGTAGTTTGTAGAGGTTGCAATCCACAATCGGCTGGATCCAAGGCAGGGTGGCCTGGCAGAAGGCAGCAAGGCAGCCAAGGGACCAAGAGAGAGAGTGGCAAACAAGCATCTTTCTGTGCCTTATATTTTATTCAGGCTACCTGGCTTTAGGGTGGGCAGGAGTCCCACCCTTAATGCTAATGCCCTTAATCCTAGCATCACATCCTTGATCCCAGCAGAACTATGCTAAACCCATCTGTGGACTAATTTAGCAATCACACACTCTAGATACAGCCACACCTATGACCACATGTGGCTTTGGGGGAACATCTAGACACAAACCATAACACATTGCCATCCTGATTTGAAACATTTTTAAAATGTTGATGAGATTGAAGGATTTTCTTTGGCTTTTTGTTGGTTTGTTTATTTTTGTTTTCTGAGACACCGTCTCCCTATGTAGTTCAGACTGGCCTTGAACTCATTGTGTAGCCCCAGCTGGTCATGAACTCAATGTGATTCTCCCAACTCCTGGGAATTACAGGCATGCACCACCAGGCCTGGCTCAAATTCCTTCATTTTATCCATTTATTGTTCTCTTTCCTGGAAATTGCCAATTCAGATTGTTTCTATAGGATTGTTAAGACCTTTCCTTTCTAATCATAGTCTCCTTCTCTTGAAAAGCAAATACTACTTGGATTGTATGATAATTTTCCACTTCTCTATTTAATAAACACCACAAAACAAGCAAGGCCACATGAAACCCTTTTTCCATGTCCTCCTCCCACCACGCCCCAATCACCTTGCTCCTCATCTGACCTGTTTGTTCCTCAAGTCACACAACATGTAGCTCGCCATGGCTGAGGCCTCTTTCATACCCCTCTAATCCTTCACCTGCCGTCCGTCACTGCCTCCAGAGCAGCCTAACTAGTGCATTTCCGAGGCTAACTCCTTATCCCGACCCACCATCATTTCCTCCCAAGAGAACTTCAGGAGCTTCCTGACTGGTCCCGCAGGTTCGTGTGCCTGCCTATTATACATTTTCAGTAATGCCCTGTGCTGTGGATGTTAATGGAAACTGATAGTGGGGACTTCAAGAGGCTGTGAGTGTGGGCTTCCCGCGGCACCAAGAGCACACTTCCTCCTCCTCACCATGTGGTACTCTCCACCACGATGATCCAGCAAGAAAGGCTTTGCCGGATGCCAAATGTTATCAGTGCCCTGTTCTTAGACTTCTCAGCCTCTGGAGCATAAACCTCTTTTTTCTTTATAAATTACCTGGTTTAATATATTTTGTTATAGGAATGGAAATTGGACTAAGACAAGCTTATAAGGGCTTAAAAGTAGTAAGGGAAAACTTGAATTGTAGTATTTGCCAAATTCGATGGTATATTTCCACCATGAAAGTTTAAAGAGAATTGAGTTAAACAAAGGACATGAAAATTCTTGAAAATTTAAAAATAAACTCTTGCTTCAGCCTACCACGGTCCATTCTCCACATCTTTCGCAGAGGGATCTTTGCAAAATGGAAACATATCATTCCCTTGTTCCAGCACCTCTGTCTCCCCTTTGTCTCTTCAATTATGCTTAAAATAAGGATTTAGGATAAGAACTTACCAATTTTTATTTCTACCTACAAACTTTCTTTCTATGTCATGATCTGTATTAAATAAAACCTGGAATACAGCCACATTATAGTTACAAATTAATCTTCCATACATACGTGTTCTCTTCAGTTCAATTTTATTTATTTTTCATTGTATTTTATTTTAGGGTGCTGGAGATCAAACTCAGGACCTTGTGCTTTTTAGGCTAATTTTAAAATTAAAATCATAGTTTTTTTTTTTTTTAATCCTACTATTTAAACTGCTTTTAATCTTCTCCAGGCAGATATTTATACTAACATTTCTGTTTTCCTAAATTACCCACGTTGATTTCTCAATCGATTTTCATCTATACATTATTATTTCATGGAATATTCATAGGTGGCATGTGGTATCTATCCTACCTTCCTGCTCTGCTCTACCCTCATCCTTGTCTAAGAATCTTTCTCTCTCTTTTACACATAAATAGCTACTTGGCAGGTATAAAATCGCTGGATTGGTAGGCAGGAAACTTATTGCTACAAAAGACGAGAGTATATTCTGCTGGTCTTGTAGAATGTATTTTCTTTGCAGTAGAAAGATAACCATCCACTTTTCTGGATGGCATGAATTATAGATCTTGCCTTTTCAATTTTAAGAGTAGATGGTATGTTATCGATAAAAGATATCTTTGTTGTCTTTTAAAACAGCAGCTATGCTGAAGGTGCTGCCCATGTGTTGTCAGTCCAGCCCATAGATTTAGTTATAAGTGGACAGCCCTATGGCAGTAGATTGACATGCTTTTAGTTGAAATAGTTTTGCAACTTTTTTCTCTTTTTTCCTATGTTTTTAATGGTGTCTCATTTAGAATTGTAGAGTCACTACACCAACGATTGCTAACCTGGTACTATTTTTCGAGACACAGTCTTAACTATCTGTGAGTGTTGGCTGTCTAGAAAAGTACCTAAAGCCTCACTATCAGCCCCTAAACTTGCAAAAGGTAAGAAAGCACCTAGAGTCCTAGACCCAAGCCATTGGGAAAGTGTCCAGTCACCAGGTGAAGGCTAAGATGAGGATGGCTTCTTGGGCAATCAAAATTTGAATCTTTGAGTTGGAGTCAAAAGTCAGCAGCTAGAGAGGGCAAAGATAAGCTTTCATGTCATGGGGGATATTACATGTTTATGGGAAACAGGAAAGTAAACTGAATTTAAGTTAAAATAAGGTTAGAAACAAGCATCAGCACCAAAAAAGTAATCAGAGCACCTTTATCTTGCCTTCATTCATCAGTGGACGTCTGGTGAGTAGTGTTTTCGGGTGCAAAGTCAGAGAGCTCATAACTACCCTACAGTATTTCAACACCTTAGTAGAAGTTTTCAAAAAGCGGGCCCCGAGATGAGGGTGTTTGTGCAAGTGATTTGTTTAAAAAGTGATCCTAAGAGGTATCGATGAGGATATGGGGCAACAGGGCAGGGAGAGGAGCAAAACTGATGTAATATCCAGGCCCAGGCTCCTCCACAGTGAGATGTGAACATAAATCACACCATAGAGACTGTCCCACCTCAAGGCAAGGAGCTGGACTTTCAGATCTTTGCTCAGTCACAGACACAGGCCGCCCCTCGAGGTTGTAAACCCTGAATGCTTCCAGCTCTGTCTAGGGGAAGTGGGCACAGTGGCCCAGGTGTATCTTTGGAAGATTCCAGGTATAAATACCTATAAGGAAAGCAGTCAATGTTGAGGGGACAGGCATAAAAAAACAGCAAAAGGAATCTGTGGACATCTTAGTGGTGTCCCAGGAGCATCCACTCTGCTTCCAGAATGTTGATAACAATTAAGTAAACAATGACTGAATAATCACAAAAGTTTCAGGACTTCAGGGAACATTCAGTGTGAACAAGAGAGTACAGGCAAGGTTTGGACAGATTTTTTTTAAAACAGCGAAAAATATCCAGGCGTGGTAGTACAGGCCTATAATCCCTCATCTGGGGAGGCTGAAGCAGGAGGATCACAAATGCAAGCCCAGCCCAGGCAATTTAGGGACTTAGTGAGAAGGCGTGTCAAAATTTAAAAAGGCTAGGGATATAGGTCAGGGCAAAGGCCTTGAGTTCAATCTGTAGCACCAAGAAAACTCCATAAAAAAACAAATAAAAAGATAAATTAATTATAGCAAAGTGAAGCACAAAAATAAACCTTATTGTCCTCACAATTATAGCAAGTTACACATAAAATGTACTTGTTTTATAACTCAAAAATCTGTCCTTGAGTCCTATAATATATGTAAAATAATATTAATGGTTCCATAAAGAAGAAAGGAATTTCTCAGCCCAAATCTAGTTCCTCTGTGATTTTTCTTTTCTTTTTTTCTTGTGTTTTCTTATAGTCTACCCAAAGTAATTCCTACACAGGAAGATGATAGGTTGTTTTTCTCTTCGTTGGCCTTGGCATCATGAAATACTTACAGGTTAGAAGAGACAATTCTATTCATTCATCTATTCACTCATTTCATCCCTTCAATGACAGACTAAGTCTTGTGTCCCCTCTAGAGACAGGGACAAGGAGTGCGAGAATGAGCAAGGTGCGCTCCGCTCTGAAGTGGCTTCCAGAGACACACTTGTCACAACATTTTCTGTGGCAGGAAAAAGTTTGCAACACCTTCAACAAACTTATTGTGTGGTTTTATTCAAAACACTTTATTGAGCATGTACCAAGGTTATAATACTATGAGGAATATAAAAATCAGAGATTCATTGACATGGCTCTTCAGGTTTTTGTAGTTTGTCTGGAAGTCTAGGTGTGGTAGGTAAAACAATTCCTCTCACCTCAGTTTCTGATAAATAAGATGACAATAAAAGGAAATGGGGTGGTGGGGTTGGTATTTTTAACTATGTATTACATACCGGGGTGTAGAAAAAAAACTTTACATGTGCCTGATCATTTCATATTAGCCTGTGAATTATATTATTGTATCCTCATTTACTAAATAAGTGAATAATAGCTGAAAAGGAAAGGCATTTTCTCAAATTTGCAATATAGGTAGTTAAAACTGACTTTGAGCTACTTGACCCAAAGCCCGCTATCTTTTAATACATTTGCTGAATATTGGAGATTATTTGAAATTTTTTATTCTCTCCCAGTGTGAATTAAAAAAAAAAAAAAACAACTTTGTGTTAACATCTCTCTAGAACTGATTGAGCTGACACTTCGGAATAGAACAATGAAAAGAAAGGAATTTATAAGTGAGCTAATTATGGAATTGTAGTTGAACTGAAGTGCTGGGAGAAAGAAAAATATGGCTCAGAAAATAGTAGTTCAGGGATAAGGAAAGATCACATCAGCCCTTTCCCTAGTACAAATACGCCCTGAATGAACATCCAAATTTTTGAGTACTTGTAAGTCAACAAAAGCCCTGAACTTTCAGAAGTTCAACCACTACTAGTGATTAGCCAGCCTAATAAATATAAGGTCTAGGTTATCATGCCCCCGCTACGCGGAAGAAAAATCAATACTACCAGCTTAAGTGAAAGCCCTCTGCCTCTCAAACACAGCCCGAGGGCCAATGTGCTTATGAACTAGAAGTACCACAAACTCAGTGATGGTCAAGGGATCATCACACTCAAGAAATTCCTGAAATGCTACGTTATTTATCGCTTCCTACCAAGTATACCCTGCCTAGCCTGGATCATAAAGAAAAGTGTAACAGCAACAAGCCATCAGGCAACATTTTCGTAGGAGCAGCTCAGAACCGTGTGTTCTTCCTGTTTAGAGTGCTTAGCTGTTGGGTTCCACTTAGGCACATTCGAGTTGATCCAGCTTTATTGAGCACCTGACATGTGCTCAGCTCTGTGCTGGGCAGCATGAGAGCCACCGTGATGTCTTCCCATTAGAGAGTTACAGTAATTGGGAAAATCAGTGCAAGTATCAAATATTTTGGATTGTTCTGAGACAGGTCTAATTTCAAGCATTTTATCCTACTGTTGAATGTCCTTATTTCTGGTTCAGAATATTCAGGTAGACAGGGGTGTGTGTGTGTGTGTGTGTGTGTGTGTGTGTGTGTGTGTAATGCGTATGTGTATGTGTATATGAGACTAAAACTAAGCATCCAAGCTGCACAATATATCATGTGACCATGGCCCTCCTTCTTACATGCTTCTTGAGTCCCTTCTTTTTTCTCCCTCTCTGCTGCCACAATCCGGCCCTGACCATCACCCATTGTTTTACCTGGACTGCAGTAATGAAAGCTTTTCTCTCCCCTCTTAAAAAGCTCAAAATACTTTTTTCCACCCAGCAAAAAGATCCTCCAAGGATGACAGTCTTAGGTGAAAAGACTTCTCCTTGCCGTTAGGAGGAAGTTTGAGCTTTACAAGTTCCTTTACAAATCCATGCAAGAGTGCTGCCCATGCCGACCTCTTCTGCCCTTCCCGGTCGTGTCCCGTCCAGGGCCTGGTTGGTTCTTCCCTCGCTATCTGTCACTTCTCAGCACCTGCATTTCCCTCCAGCTGGAAATGGGATCCTTTCTCTCCTCACCTCAGCACACATTTTTAGATAACCGACATCCTTTGCATATTCTCTACTCATCTTTTAGGTATTATTATTATTATTTTTTTTTTTTTTTTGTGGTGCCGGGGATCGAACTCAGGCCCTTGTGCTTGCAAGGCAAGCACTCTAATCACTGAGCTAAATCCCTAGCCCCTTTTAGGTATTATTTTGATTGTCATTTACTCCAGGAGGTTTTCTCCATCTTCTATGCTACATTAAACTACCTGCAGTTCACTTCCATAATGCCTGTCCTTTTGCTATCAAAACAACAGGCATAATTTGCTTTTTATCATTTGTTAATATTATGTTTTCTCTTTGTGAGGGTAAGAATCGTATTTATTTTTCAACATCGTAACACTAGCAGAAGGTAAGAAACATTTAGGAATTTGCTCACTGAACGTTGATAAGTATAGGGGACATTGCAGATATTAAATGACCAGGACACTGTCTGATACTTGGGTGCACTGTGGGTGTAAACAAGCCCTCACTACACAACCAGAAAGAGTAATAACTACATCATTGAAATTTAGTGCAGTTGAGCAAGATATTACATAAAACAGAGTGTGTTTCTGGTATTAGAAAATTGCATTTGTACCTGGAAAAGATGGCCCTTTTTTCCCAGGTAACTGGCGGTGTGTATGAAGGGAATCGTTTGAATGAATAAATGATTCAATGTGAGGGCTCTGAATACAGAAGTGTTGCCTGGAGAATGGCAGAGTCGGTGGCCACATGCTGAAGCACTCTGTCGAGTAACACACACTTCCAGAAAGAGACCCGTGCATCTTTTATTCATCAGCACCTTACCGATTTTCAGCTCGTCACTCACTCGTGTGCACCGACTATCTAGCCAAGCCCTTGACTATTCAGCCTCATCAATTTGGAAATGTGGGTTGTACCAAATTTGTGCTGGGATTAGAACAGCCGGTACATTGTGCTGATGACTTGGTTCCTCTGGGAGTTCCATTGACTGTACCTGCTATGAGATCAGCATTGCTGGATGTGGGACAGAAACACAGCAGGGGATGGAGAATGGGGAGACATCGACAGTCCAAATAAGAATTTCTCCCTAAATACATAGCTATATCTTGATGGGGGAAAATATACATGAATTTATTTTTTAAATTAGAGACAGAAATTGACTCAAAATAGCAAGTGTTTTTGAGGGTTAAATAAGGGGCTCGTTATTGAATTATAAAACTTACTTGATTATAAAAATCTGTACCACTTTAAGCCTTTAAATGCAAACAGAGAAAACAGTACTTCTCTCATATTCATACAGTGTGTCTATTTGCAGATGCTAAAGTGAATTTGACACCACAGTAAGTAGTTCAAACAATCTGTATTGCTGGGAGCTTTTTCTCAGAAGAGATTGATTTTCTCGCACCATCAGCAGCAAGCCCAGAGACACTTTCTTCTCTTGTTTCCCATCCTGAGGCCTGGGATGTTGTATTTCCCACTGGCTGATGATGTTAAACAAAGTTTTATACACTTAACTGGAAAAGGTAATGGATTATGGTCTTCACTATGAAATGACTTGCGATTCCTCTTGCTAGATAGCTGCTTATTAAGGAAAGATGGATGCAAGTAACCAAGAAAAGAAGGCTAACGGAGATAACTATAGTGTTTTTTGCATATAAGTCCACCGCAGGACACAGTATGCCTCACCAAAATTTTGAGTAGAGGGACTTTAGTAGTGGAAGCTAGTGGCCAAAGAGCTAGGAGGGCCAGGAAGAAGGCCTTATGGTGTAACAAGAAAGAGGATAGCCCCATCTTGCCATCCTTTGGGCTGGGGGGAAAAAAATGAGGCAATGTGGGTACCAGAGATGATGATTCGAAGTCACTTAGCTGGCACAAGAGCCATAGGAAGAACCACATAGTGAAGCCTGCAACTATGAAACAGATGGCAGCCAGCATGGTAGGCACAGAAAAAGAAGGAACATATATCCTAGCTCCCTTTTTCCCCCTCCTCTACCTGCCAATAGTTGACCTTGGATGGAAGTCAGTTGACCATGGAACCTGGGGAATCAAGTGAGCATGGCCCATTCTCCTAGAGTACTGAGCAAAGTAAAGAAATGGTAGGGAAAGGATCTGTAAGGAAGCAAGCAGATGATCTGCACCTCACAGGAAAAGGATACACGAGAAGACAGGGCCATGCTGGGCGGTCCCAGGCAGACCCGAGGTAAGATACAGTCTCTGAGTAAGGGCCACGGACTAGGAGTCCAAACGGATGCTCAAAGTCTCACCAGGATAGAGTCTGGACAACAGAGGAAGACAATCTCCTTGCTGAGAAAGAGAAGGAAAGACAAAAGCTGGCTGGGAGGAGGGGAAGAACTCTCACCAAATAGTCATGTGCTCCAAAAGTAATGGGAATACACGGAAGTTCTTGGGAGTAAGAACTTCATACCTAAACTAGAAAAGTGCCATGGACAGAACTGTGCTTTAGAAAATCAACCCAGCAGTATAACACCACCAGGAAAGGAGCTAGAGGTTGTTCTAATGACAGTGGCTCCGGGATTTGTTCTTTTCAAGCCATCTTCTGCTCCAGAGACTCAGAGAAAAAGAACTTGGATCACTTGATAGTGGCACTGGCAGGAAGTCCAGGCTTTGGTTTGATCCTCTTTCCGTATAATTGACTCCAACTGAAGTCCGCTTCTAGGACTACCAGACTAGATGGAATGGACCCTTGTTGGTCAGTCCCAGAATCATTGTACAGCCAGAGGGTGGCTTCCCGTAGCAGCAGGCCATTCCTTGTGCACCAGGCTTTGGAATTTCTGGCTCAGTGAAGCTCCTGCAGACTTAGACCTGACCCCGCATGGCATCTTAGCAGAAGAAAGCACTTCTAATTTCCATCACCACACCTGGAAGAGTACTCAGTTTATACCTGCGGCACTCTCCGAGTTCATCCTCTAATCAGGGTCCTGGACCTGGATGGTGCGTATCTCATTTATATTAGTATAAATATAAAAAATGTGTTTTTCCCCTGGAGTGTTTGTTTAATTAGCTTTATATCCAATTATGGCACAATCACTTTTATTCTCAAAGAAATTTAAAGAATAGAAAGGAGAGATATTTTCAGAGGCAAAGGATTTCAATGGATAAGACTAGGTTCCTCTACAAATCCTAGTATGAAACTGTAGCTCGCTGGCTGACTTGAATTTCATATTTTAAATGACAGTATAACAATATGATATTCATCCACCAAATTTTTATTCTTCACTTTAGCTTTGCAATATAAAGAAAATGCAAAATACCCTCAAAAGAAAACTTAATTTTTTTTTTCTTGAAGACTTGCTTTTTTGTAACCTTAGAAACTTCAAACAATTTGCTATCAAAGTGTGAAGAACTTTGGTGGAAGCTGCTGCTTCACAGAAAGCTGCTGCAGGTTTTTATGATGGCTCCGAATTCATTAAAGATAATATGAAAGGAAAAGAAAACCAAAAAGAAAAGAGTGGGGAGAGGGGTTTAAGAATTTAAATAACAAGTTCAATGATCGTTTTTCGTATCCCCAGGTTTGGAGTAATCATAAATTAGAATTGATTTTCGTGAACACCAGCCTGCCAAAGAAATGCACATGTCAGACTCATATATCTTCATGATGGAGTTGCTTCCCAGAGCTGTTGGATCCACACAGCTTTGAGCTTCTCAATAGTTTTTTTTTTTTTAACCAAGAACATGTATTGGTACATTGTATATGTAGTGATCACATTCATTGTAGTTAATTTGTACTTGTACATGATACATCTTGGTCCCCCCTTCTTCCCCACCCCTCCCTTCCACTCCCCCTCCCTTCCCTATTTACAGTAGCTTTATTTACATTTTTTTCCTTTTTCCCTTTATTTTCTTTTTACTTTCCTTCTTTTCCCCTCCTCCCTTTCTAATTCTCCTCCCTATTGAATATTATCTTTCTTTTACTTAGTATCTATTATACTTTTTTGTCCTTATTTACACTTACGATTTCTCATATCAGAGAAACAATTCAATATGTACTTATGGGTGTCTGATTTATTTCATTTAAGAGTATGTTCTTAAGGTGCATCCATTTACCTATAAATATCTCAAGTTTATCCTTTTTATGGCAAAGTAATACTCCATTGTATAGAAAAACCACATCTTCTTTAGCCATTCCTTAGTTGTTGGACATTTGGGTTGTTTCCAAGACTTAGCCATTACAAACTGTGTTTCTATAAACATGGTTGTACATATATCACTATGGTACGATGTTTTTAATTCTCCTGGGAAGATACCAAGCAGAGGAATATCTGGGTCAAATAGAACCTCTAGTTGTAATTTTTCGAGGAATTTCACACTGATTTCCATAATGGTTGGACCAGCTTACAATCCCACCAACAGTGGAGGAAGGTTCCTTTTTTCCCACAGCCCCACCAACATTTGTTATTGGTTGATTTCTTGATGATAGCCACTCTTTCTGGAGTGACATGAAATCTTAGCATTGTTTTAATTTGCATCTCTTGAATGACCAATGATGTTGAACACTTTTTAATGTATTTGTTTGCCATTTGTGTTTCTCCATCTGAGAGGTGTCTATTCATTTCAGATGCCCATTTTTGGGTTGAGTCTCTAAATTTGAGGGGTCTGATTTTTTTGAGCTCTTTATATATTCTAGATGTTAGACCTTTGTCTGAAGAATGGTTGGCAAAAATGTTTTCCCACTCTGTGAGTTTCCATGCCACTCTATTGGTAATTTCTTTTGCTGTGCAAAAGCTTTTTGGTAGGATGTGATTCCAAGCGCTGATCCTTTGTGCTGTTTCCCTTGCAGTCTGAGTTTTGTTCATAAATTTTTTTCCTACCCCTATGTCTTCAAGAGTTCTTCCTATTCTATCTTCCAGTAGATTTAGTATTTCTGTTTAAACGTTTAGATCTCTAATCCACTTCGATTTTAGTTTAGTACATGGTAAGAGACATGTATCTAGTTTTAGTTTTCAGCATGTGGCAAGCCAATTTTTCCAGCACCATTTATTAAAGAGGCTATCTTTCTTCCAGTAAGGTTTTTTGGCTCCTCTGACGAAGATGAGGTATTTGAGTGTGTTTGGAGTTGTTTCTGTGTCTTTTAACCTGTTCCACTGATCCTTGGGTCTGTCTTTTTCCCAGTACCATGCTGTTTTTATCACTGTAGCTTTATAGTATAATTTCAAGTCAGGGGTAATGATGCCCCCTCCCTTGGCCCTGTTGCCCAGAATTGTTTTTGTGCTTCTTGGTCTCTTCTGGTTCCAGATGAATTTCATGATTGCTTTCTCTAATTCTGTGAAGTATGCTATTGGTATTTTGATCGGAATTGCATTAAATCTGTGTAGTAGTTTAGGAAGTATGGCCATTTTCACTGTGTTGGTTCTTCCTACCCAAGAACATGGGATGTCTTTCCATTTTCTGGCATCCCTTCCAATTTCCTTTTTTAGAGTACTGTAGTTTTCACTATAAAGTTCTTTTACTTCCTTTGTTAGATTGATTAAGTATTTCTTTTTTTTTTTGATGCTATTGTGAAAGATGTGTCATCCCTGAAAAGTGAGTTTGTTATTTGTATATAGAAATGCTATTGATTTGGGGGTGTTGATTTTGTGTCCAGCTACACAACTGAATTTGGTTATTAAAACTAGAAGTTTTCAGTGGAGTGTTGGGGGTCTTCTATACAGAGTATCATGTCATCCACAAATAATGATAATTTAACTTCTTCTTTTCCTATCCTTATTCCTTTTATTTCCTTCTCTTGTCTAATTGCTCTGGCTTATGTTTCCAGGACTATATTGAATAAGAGTGGTGAGAGCAGACAGCTTTGTCTTGTTCCTGAATTTAGAGTGAAAGTTTTCAGTTTTTGACCATTTAGTATGACGTTGGCTGTTGGATTGTCATAGGTGACTTTTTCAGACTGAGGTATAGACTCTCTATTCCTAATTTCTTTTATTTTTTATTTTTTTTTATTTTTACCAAGAACATGTATTGGTACATTGTATACATAATGATCATAATCAACATGGTTATTTTGTACCTGTACATGATACATCTTGGTTTTTCCCCATTTGTATGTAAATGGATGTTCCTCGAGAACATACTATTAAGTGAAATAAATCAGACACTTATTAGTACACATCGAATTGTTTCACTGATATGAGAAACCATAAGTGTAAATAAGGACAAAGGGGTAGAATAGATATTATGTTTAAAAAAAAAAGAGAGAGAGATAGTATTCAAAAGAGAGGAGAACTAGATAGGGAAAGGGGGGATAAAGAAGAAGGTTAAAAGAAAAGTAAGATGAAAGGGGAAAAAATGGAAAAGTGTAACTACACTTGTTGCAAATAGGGAGGGGTGGGTCTATTCCTAATTTCTGTAGTGTTTTTATCATGAATGGGTGTTGGATCTTGTCAAATGCCTTTTCTGCATCTATTGAAATGATCATGTGATTTTTGTCTTTGACTCTGTTGATGTGGTGTATTACATTTTCTCAACATCTTTTAGGAATGGATGTTATGAATCCACTGAATGAGTCTTTCTCATGATAGCAAAGTCAGAATACTCCACATGGGAGTAAGACTGG
This sequence comes from Hystrix cristata, assembly GCA_004026905.1. NCBI lineage: Eukaryota > Metazoa > Chordata > Mammalia > Rodentia > Hystricidae > Hystrix > Hystrix cristata. The sequence continues at coordinate 56,499 of PVJO010002770.1, read as the reverse complement.
GTGAAGGTGCTCACATATGCACAGATAAAATTATTACTTGTCATTAATCGTACCCTATTCTATAGAGAGACGTGTTGTTTATTTCCTTTATTCCTGAGAAATCTGGCCATCTGAGCCTTTACATTGGGACAATTCAAAGTACTTGAAACTTTTCCTCTATTATTCGTCTTTCTTCCTTTCTCTCCTAACTTTCCTATTTTTCTTTTTATTTGCCCCGTTCTAAAATACATGTAAAGTAGATTTATAAATATATAATAATATATTCTATATTATTTCAGTATTATAATACATTGGGAAAAACTAGATGTCTTAAAACAGAAATGAGAGTAAGAGAGAAGTTATAAAAATAAATATGTGAACTGCATATTACAAAACATTTCCTTTGCTGAAAGGTAGTCATGGATTTGGTGCTGGATTTTCTAGGCATCTACGCAAAGAAGAAATCAAATCCAGTTCCACATGCAGAGCATAGAAAGAAATTTCTCTCGGAGTTTCTTATAAAAAAATTATGGAGTTGTACAGTGAATGTATCACTTTTGCAACAACGGGAGTACCAAGTAGGATGGAATTGTTTGTGATGACATTCCTCAGCCTGGGCCTGTGGCATCATACTGAAGGCTAATCTCACAAGAGCAATTTTGTGCAGATATTTAACTTGTTAGAAATGTTAGTTTTGATTTCAATTAAGAGCAAACTTTCCAGACCCCAATCAGTAAGTGAATCTAGAAGTTGTTCCTATAAAATGAATATTGAAAGGTAAAAAGGTAAAAGATGAGTGATTGGAAAATATGAAGATTCTTTTTTTACCTGTCAAATATATTCAAGTAAATTCTCAAAATTTAAATGTTTCATAATTTTATATCAAGAATGGCAATGCTCTTGTAGACTGTTTATTTTTAGAACTATCCGATCTCATAGTTTACAACTAAAATCTAGATCTTTTCACTAGTTTCAAGCAGATTTACATGGTTCTCCTCAGTATTAGAGGGTTGCCGCTACTTCTTGAGTATATCAGTATTTCTGTAGCAACTATCACATACATGCTGATGTATTATCAGTTTCTCATCTGGTAGAATAAATTCTGTGAACGCAAATGATAGCCAAAGTAAATAGCAAGTATCAAAACTTAAGGGAAGCTCCCTTCATTTTAACTCTGTTCAAATGAAATTGTTTCATCTCCAAGTATTATTATCTCTTTAAAACTATGTCACATTTCTATATATAAAATTTGACATATTGGTTAAGAAAGCAAACAGTATTAATTACACAAAAATAATATTTGCAAACTATTACATAGCACCTATAATATACTGAAGTACATATATATGTATATATTAACTGCTCTAATTCTCATCACAGTCTACAAAGCAGGTATAATAATAATAATAAAATAATAACAATAAAAAATAACATTCATTTAGCAGGTAGAAAAATTGAGCCACAGAGGGATAACCAAATGGCCTGTAGCAGGTAAGGATAAAACTTGAGTCCATCAAGGAACATCTAATTCCACAATGTGCTCATGACTTTTGTTGTTATTTACTTACATAACAAAATTTGTCAAAAAAATTTGTCTAATGACAGTACTAGTATTTAATAAAGGCAAAAAATGATACAGGGATCTATAAAATGTTCCAACTGATTTCAATAAATATTTTAAACAACATAACCAAATTAGCATTCTTATTCCAATAATGTTATACTTGATATATTTTTCAAAAATCGTTAATCCATAGCTAGTTTATTCTATAAAACCGAATTACTTTTAGCCACAGACATTTTTTTAAGCTGAAAATACGTTTAATGCAACTATCATCAGTGCTATGTACTGGCCTTCTTTTCAAATAAGGGATGACTGTTTGCAAAACTTTCATCTACCTTCAGGAAAGTAAAGAATGGCAGCCTTCAATACCACTCAATACAGCCCTGCCTTTCATGCACCAGATACTTAGTTCTGGGGACACAGTGAGGATAATGGAAGGTGCTGGGGCCACCAAGATTAATAATAAATGACTTCCATGAGTCGTTCTGTGATTACTAACTCTCTGCCTCCAAACAGGTCATATTTCACTGGTCCCTGTAGGTGCCAATGATTACTAAGTAGATTACTAAATGCATGTGATATACAAGAATAAGAGCATGGGAACTTTGTGAGGTCTAGCACCTTAAATTGAGGAAAAGAATGAGAGTAGCAAGAAGGATTTCCAGAGAAGATATTGCCAGCTTTGGATTTTGAAGGATGCGTAGAAATGATGCGAGGAATCCAGCTCACTTATCACATGTCAAGAGGATAGAGACAAAAGGAGCCTGGTATTGTCAGGAAGACTTACAGACTTAGTGACCAAGGAAGCACTGAGATAAAATGCTGATCCAGAAGCAGAGGTGGGCCAGATCACAGAAAGCTTCCTGTGACGTTTCAGCTTTGTCACAGTTCGGGTCTCTGTCCCTCTAGGCCCATGTGTTGAAGACTTGGTGTCAGTGCATGGTGCTACAGGAAGATGGTGGAGCCCCAGGAGTTGGCATCTGGGGGAACGAAGTGAAGTGGTGAGGGGCATGCCTTCGAGGGGCCCTGGCACGGCTTCGAAACAGGAAAGGGAACGAGATGCTGCTCAAAAGTTGCAGGCAGAGGGCCAACATAAAGAGGCTTACATTCTGCCAATGCGGTGGGAAAAGAAGAAGATGGTGAGGGCACAAGACTGGAAAATGGGAAACATGTTTGGAGACTGTGGAGGTGATCCAGCAAGAAGCCACGAGGGTGACGCTGACTGCGCTTCAAAGACAGTGACAACGACCGCTCTGAAAAGACAGTCCTCCTGCTGCAAGTGCCAAGCCTCCCCGCCGAGGGCCCTCAACCATCTGGAGCTCATTTCCAAGTGCGTTCAGACATGTTTGCATGCATGGCAAGGACAGTTTTCCAAACAATAGTCCTTGAATAGAAAAGTTACTCCTTGGACTGTGCATGATACTCAGCACAAGAGAGATCACCTTCTCGAATCCTTCAAAAAAGAAGCTACTTCTCCCTGAAAATCCTTTCAGGGGCTCTTCTGCTCTTAAGAAGGTTTGTAGAGCCCCCAAGGTTGGTGGAGAGGGATGTTCTCTTCTGTCTTCATCCAGAATTCTGTGGAGTGGCACCTGAGATCTACCCCGGTGCAATGGCAAGAAGCAAATTAAATTGACGTCCACGGGACCATCCCAGTCAGCCCACAGCAGAAACCTACACTGGGAGCTAACGTGTGCCGAGAGCCCCAGCTTCGCAGAGCCTAGCTCTCCTAGCAGCTCAGGAGGCTCATTAACATTCACATCTTTCCTAGCCTCATTATCTCACCCAGATGTTTCTGCGACTGCCCCTTTAAGCATCTCCGTCTATATTTTATTTACATTTGTTCAGCAATATTGATGCTTAATGAATAAATGCACTAAACTGACAGTACTGGAGACTAATTAAATCTGTGTATGAGCCCGAGAAGCTGATTGAAAAATTTGCAAGTAACTAAACTGGGTTTAAATAAACACTTTAGTGTAGTGCTTTAATTACACTTTAGTTTGTAATGTAATTTTTGGCTGTTTAAACTATGATTTAGGCTGAGCTAATTACAAATGATTTTCTACTCTGTAATTAATAATAACAAAATTGTAATTAGACAGCTGCTCTGCATCAGGGCAACAGTTTGTGTGTGCTGGCTCATGATGATCGGCCTAGCAAAGGCAAGGAGAAGTGCTTGGGGGTGGGAGCAGCCTGCACCTCTCCTAGCTTTAGTTTTAGAGGACAAGACACAGGACTCAGATGTGCCTCATGATCCCAGGTGATGCTGAGCAAGGACTCTATTATTTGTTATAGACTAAGTGGCACCAGCGGATGTTCCCAGTCCTGATAGCTTGCTCTGATGACCTCAGACTTCCTTTTTAATCCCTAACAATAGCTTCCAGCTAACTCACCTTTTATTTTTGTTAGAAATAAAATTATAAGAAATTAGTGAGTTGATGAATAAGCCATAAATCATCAGCAGCCTAACGATTATTATATCTTTTTTTCCTCTGGTTATATTTACTTCAAATGAATTATCCCAAACTTTAAGTCATAAAGTAACAACCATCTCATTGTGGTCCACGAGTCTGGGTCAAGAACTCAGAGGTGGTACTGAGTCGTCTGTGCTTAATGGTGTACAGAACCTTCTCTGAGAAGACCAGAATGACCAACGTGGCAGGGGGCGAGATCACCTAAAAACATTTTTACTCAACATCTACTCTTGGCCTTTCTGTGTAGCCAATGCTTCCTAAAAGCATGGCAGGGCGGTTGTACTCCACAGGGTAGCTCAGGGAGCTCATGAGTGTGTTTCAGAAATCGAAGGCTCAGCCTTGAAAGTCACAGAGCGTCACATCCACTGCACTCTGTTGTTGGAAGTAGTCACAGTCTCATCCAGACTCACAGATGACAGCATAGTGGGTAAGCAGCATGGCACTGTGGACTGAATTGCCCCCACTGGTGAATATGCTGTGTCCTAATGCTCAATAGAATGTTACTGGGGGAGGAACTCTGGGAAATGATTAGGTCAGAAGCATGAAGCCCTCATGAATGAGGTTAGTGCTGCTATCAAAGAGAGCCCAGAGAAGTCCTCTGCCCCTTCTACCATGAGAGAACACAAAGAGATGGCCGACGGTGAATCAGAAAGTGAGGCATTACTGATACCTCATCTGCCCAAACCTTGATGCTGGACGTCCAGGCTCCAGAACTTTGAGAAGTAAATTACAATTATTTGTAAGTCACCTAGTCTGTGATAGCTTGTTATTGCAGCCCAAATGCACTGATACAAAATCACAGTGCCAAAGATCATACGGGATAGGAGATGCTGCAGTCATCTTTGGAAAATGTCACCTACCACAGATTTGCAGAGTTTAGAGTTTGGGAAGAAAATTTGTTACATATCCAGATGTGGGCAGTTTCACAAACCGAGACCTGTGAAAGACCAATAATTAGGCCTTCTGAAATGCAGCACAGGTAAAACAAGAACTAAAATGTAACCCTTTCTACTCCACCTGCTACCCATAATCATCCAAAGGAAGATGTGGTTCTAATCATGCATCTGTCTTGTCTAACATACTTCTGCTTCCCCACCCCATTTCCTTGTTAAATGTTCCATTTCAATCCTCTGTGACCCTTCTCACACGTGGCGCCTCATGACCCGACTAGACTAATAAGTGGGACCTGCTTGGACAGATGTCAGTTGAGGTGATGAAAATTACTTCGTGAAAGATCTTTGGTAAATTCATTCTTGGAGTTGAGGTGTCATAATAGCCTTACGTGTAAAATAAACTAAAACAAAACTTCTAAATCTTTCTTCCCAGCCCCTTGCTTCTGCACACACACACAAAGAACTCCTACAGGTGAGATCTGAAGATCTTCAGAGAGAGGATAGGATTTATCACAAGGTAATGGGCTTGAGCGAATGGAGGTTATAGAGGAAACCTAGCTCTTGCCTAATAGGTCACCAGTAAAACACATAAAATTGTGAATAATCGAAGACCATATGTATCTATACACTGAAATGTTTGGAGAAAATGGTCATGTAATTTCAAGCAGACAGATACCAATGAGGAGAAAGAAATGGGCATGCTTCATGGAGAAATTAGATCAGATTTGATCTTATTCTGCTTTAATTGATTATGGAAAACTGTATAGGAAAACACTTTTCATGAGGAAAAGACCAACATGAATGAGAAAAAAGAAAGATTATACGGATAAATGTTCTAACATGTTTCTAAGGACAAACTGGAAATAGCCCAAATGTTTGGTCATAACAGATCGTTCAAATAAATTAATGCACATCTACTTAATACAATATTCTCTAGGTATTAACAAGATAAATTTATTGATAAGGGAGATGCACACATCATATGACTAATCTGAAAAGCAGGCTACAACAAGACATATGCAGTGTGATTTCATTATGTAAAAGAAATATAAAATTGATAAAAATATAAACATTAGTATTTATAGCAAATGTCCATTAATGCTATACATATATTTTTCCTAGATTATAGATTAGGGATTAGGCCTCCAACCATACTGTATTTTTAAATTAGCATTTATTGTTTTAGTAATGAGGCAAAGATATCATAAGGTAATTATGATAGTTGACTTTATCTGTGGACTAGAGTGGGCCATGGAATTCTCAGATCGAGCATTGTTTCTGAGCCATCTGTGAGAGCATGTTTTTCTAGAGCACATTATTTATACAAACTAGTGGGTTTCATTTTGGCAAATTTATGTGTGCATGTAACACACTTTTGACATGCACCCCCAATTATTCCTCTCTTCCTTCACTTACCCCACCTCTCCTCTATCTGTCGTCTTCCTCTTTTCCAGTAGTCTCCCTTCTCTTTCTCCCTCTCTTTCTCTCTCTCTGTCTCTGTCTCTCTCTTCCCCTCTTTCTCTCCCTCTCCTCTTCTTCCTTTTCCTCCCTCCCTCTCCCCATGGACTCATCGTATAAGGGAAAACATGCAATGTTTGACTTTATGAGTCATATTTCACTGTCTGAGGCTTATTTCACTTAATATGATGGTCTCTAATCCCATCAATTTTCCTGCAAACAACATGATTTCATTCCTCTTTAAGGCCAAATAATATTCCATCGAGTATACATACCGCATTTTCTTTATCGGTTCATCCATTAAAGGGCATCTAGACCACTTACATAGGTTAGCTATGGTGGATTTCCCTGCAATATGGTAATGCAGTGTCTCTATCTCTGTAGTATGCTGACTTTAATTCTTTTGGGAGTATACCAAAGATTGATATAGCTATATCAAATTGTAGCTCCCCAATGTGAGTTAGCATCATTCAATATGTTGAGGCAATAAAAAGAACAAAAGGCAGAGGAAGAAGATCTTTTTTTGAGACAGGGTCTTTCCATGTAGTCCAGGCTGGCCTCAAATTCACTATGTAGCCCAGGCTGACCTCACATTCACGGGGATCTCCTGCCTCAGCCTCCTGAGTGGTGGAATTACAGGCATGTGCCACCATGTCCAGCTTGACAAAAATTTATCCTGGATCCTATCTTCTTCTGCCTTGAGGTGTCATCTCACCTTGCTCTGCTTTGTGTATGGGTATCTGCATCCTCATTTCTCCTAGTTCTCCAGCATTCAGACTGGGACTATAGTTACACCACCAGCCTGCCTGGACCTCCTGATTTGCAGATAGTGGAATGTTTTAGCTTCTATAATTGCATGAACCTCTATAATTGCATGAGCCAAAAATGTGTGTGTGTGTGTGTGTTCCATTTCGTAGGAAAATCCCAAGTAACGTAATGATCTTTTCCTGTGGTACTGAGGACTGATCTTATTTAAAAGGCAGTTTCACCCTTTTGTTTGTATTTTACCTCACTAAACAAGAGATATCATTCAGTATTCTAGCTTGAGAGACTGGTTTATTTCACTCAACATTATATTTTCCAAGTCCATCCATTTTCCTACAATGATTTTTGTTTGTCATTCTTTATAGCTGAATAGTATTCCATTATGTATAGATACCACATTTTGTTTATCCAGCTATCCATTGATGGGTATACAGGCAAAAGAAAAGAGTAAACAATGGATACAAAAAGATGAAGTGTTAGAAATAAGCTAATAGACAAAGAGTTCAAGGGAAGAAGAAGAGGGCAAAGGGGGAGGGGAATGGGACTCCAGAGGAATAATGATATCTTAAAAATAAGAACCTAATAACCCAAACTTAAATCAGTGACATGTACCCTGGGTACTATAGTAATTTTATATAGTCGTGGCTTACTGCTGTATGTAGGTGGTTGTTTACATTGCTCACTGTGATAAGCAAAAGGTACAATCAATAGCGGTCTGTAAGCTTGTGTAATTGCCTGTAAGTTTGTGTAATTTTGGAAAAATTTTAATTAAAAATCTAAAAAAAGGCAGTTTCAATTAAAGTAATTAGAATGAGAGACTTTTTGTAGGGCACTATTTGAAGAGTGGATGAAAAGGAAATTGAGACAGTATACATAGCTTCCTCATTTGAGTAGTTTGGCATAAAAGAAAATAAAGACAGAGACCATAGCATCCATAACTGAAGAATTCCATGCCAAATTTAAGGAGAACTGTGTGTGTCTGAAGAAAATATACCACATTAAAGCAGAACAAAATATGCGAAGATAAGATGGGGTCCCTCAATAAACCAAGAAGGGATACAACTGAGAGTACATGCAGAGTGTGAGGGTTGAAGAAACGCTTGGTTTCTCTGACCAAGAGGGACGAGTGAGGGACAGATATAGAGAGATGAGGGCCAGAGGCAGCAGTGGAAAGATGCTCTAGTAGTTCTCACAGCAGTAAGATGACAGCCCTCTGCCCAGAAAGGAAGGTCTAGAGATACAATAAGTTTGTGAGAACATGTTTCTCCAAGCAAACTCTATGCATCAGAATATAGATTTGGTTGCTGTTATGAAACTCTAAATGTACACAGGATAGAATTTTATTTCTTTCATGAAAGAGTGAGTGTTTGGGTCATTGGCAACTCAATGATGCAGGGGAACCAGGCGCAGCCCACCTCACTGCTCTGCTCTCCTGCTGTATCACTCTCACGCTCCGTATAATCCAAGGTAACTCCCCACCACATCCATGTTTCAATCAGCAGAAATAGAAACGGGAGTAGGAAAACACAACCCTAGTCGTCTTTAAAGAATTTTCATCAATCCCTCTTGCTCAAATCATATCAGCCAAAACTTACTGTTATAACCGCACCTAGGAATGAAGGAGACTAGACACACATGTAAATTAAAATGCGATGCTCCAGAAGCAGAAGGGGTATATCTAGAGAGACAACAAGGACTTCCTTCCATTTATGAGCAGCAAGCAAGGCTTTTGGAACAGTATCCATTTATTATAACCTTGGCCTCTTGTCTGCCCTTTATTTATTGGCAGATGTACTTGTAATTTAAAATTAAAAAGAAGTAAATTGACTTCATCCAAATTTTTATTCTAGCCTACTTTTGAGTCTAGACTGATCTTTACAGTAGAGTCAGCTCAGGATTTATTGTACCTTTTCTTATCTTAAGGTGTAGGCAATGTGCATCCTTAGTGTTCTGTAAACACTGGAATTCTCGACACTGAAATAAGCTGGCAAAAATAGAAAGGACAAAGGCACACTTCTATGTGACCTGGAATTCAACAACTTCAATACAGTAAGATGTTAACTACCAACATGATAACTAACATTATTCTCATCATTCTTATTATTCTGACTATGGTTTACGAATGTAAGATGCCATCATTTTGAACAAACGGGTCAAAGTTGACTTTCTACTGATATTGACATGTCAGGCCAAGATTAAGTATCCGTTCATAGCAGTGATCTGGTTCTCACACTGAATAAGCTTTTATAAAAAGCCACGGACACATTTTCCCCAAATCCTTTCTACAAAAGGCAGGTGTGTGTCATCCCAGTCTATCTAAATAATGGTGGCTAACGCTCTCCTTGAGAGAACAATAGCTCCACAGAAGAGATGTCTGACTGACCTTTTCAGAAAAGCACATTTTAGAATCATGGTTGATTTTGTCAAGAGTCCTTAGAACTCACAAGGGTACAAAATAATGAAGTATAACTCAGCTATTACGAAACATTAAGTGTTCCCACATTCTGTGAATTTGCATGGTGGTAACTTCAGTCCACACTCTCAGGGCCCGTCCATTCCCTCCTGAGCCTTTTTTAATCCCGTGTCAAACTTGATCTTATCCCCAAAACTATATGGAAACTACACTTATAAGCGTTTATCCCCCAGGGGCTGGGGATTTAGCTCAGTGGTTAGAGTGTTTGCTTAGCAAGTGCAAGGCCCCAAGTTCAATTCCCGGCACCAAAAAAAAAAAAAAAATTTATCCCCCACCCCCCCCAAAAAAAGTTTATCACTAAATCCAGCCAGATTAATTAATCCTCCTCTATTTGAAAATTTAATGGCCCTTGATACCCTTAATTATTCCTTCCTTTACGAGACTCTTATCTCAACTTCATTACGTAAAAATTTTCTGTTTTTTTCTTCCCCTCATTTGTATCTCCTTTTCAAGCTCCTTTGCCAGGTCTTTCTCCTCAGCCAGTCTGTGATTTTCAGTACCACAAACATAAACATAAACAACCAACCAAGTTATATTGCTTGCCAAGTATTTCCCTAAACTCTAATTTTTGCAAGCAAAAGTGTGTCAGACTTTTACTTAACTCTAATAAACATAATATCGATCTAAAACAAATTCTTGTTCTCTTCCTGGTATGACTTGAATGTCTGTCTTCTCCAGAACTTGTGCTGACGTTCATTTGCCATTATGATGATACTGGGAGGTGGGTGGTGTGTAGGTCAGGAGGATCGAACCTTCCCAGACAGATTAATGCCATCATCCTGAAACTAGATTCCTCAGTAGGTGAAAGGTATCGCTTCAAAAGCATGAGTCCAGCCTCTACCATCTGTCATCCTCTGTCTGTCCTTCTGTCTTCCACCACAGGACGACGCAGCAGGAAGGCCCTCTCCAGATTCTGGGCCCTTGATCTTGGACCTCTCAGTCTCCAAAACTGTGAGTAGCACATTTCTATTAAAGTACCCAGTCTATGGTTTTCTGCTATAGCTTGGTTTCTTCTCATGCAGATTCTTCTTGTGTGAAAATTTTGTTCTACATTCAGGATAGTCTCCAATCCAGCTAATTCTTACCAAATACACCATTACAAACCTACAATAATTTTTCTGAGCTTCCACGGTGACTGGAGCCCATTCCCACATGTGCCCAAATACTGTCAATCCTCATCCTGCAGCCAAAACATCCTACTGGAAGATGAGTTAGATCTTTCCACACACAGCCTAACACTCTCCCACAGCTTCCCTGCACACTGAGAATGCACTCAAATGCCCTTTCTTTACTGCATGGTACTTTTCCCCAAGATATTTGGGTAGCTTGTTCCCTCCTGGCCATTTAAATGACGAGCTCAGGTGGGATGGTAGAAATGGCTTAGTGGAGTGGTGGCGAACCTATGGCATGTACGTTATTTGTTTTTCCTTTAGGACAAAAGATGTTAATGTGGAGTTGTTTTTTCTCGGTATTCAGGTTTAATTGCTGAGATGGCACTTTGCAATAAATAAGTGGGCTGCAGTTTGGGCCCTTGTCACTAAAAGATTCACCATCACTGGCTTAGTGTCTTGGACTGGAATTCAGAGTGGGAGAGGTGCTTTTTCCAGGGAAACCATCAGAAGAAATGTATCAGGCTGAACAACTCTTTTGAGTTTGCTTGGGATGGTCACAGTTTCAGTATTAAATTCCTTAGGTTTTGGGAAAACACAGTCCCAGTGAAATGGGGGAAACAGCACTCTAGAGTGTTTGCACAAACTGAGTCATTTCTCATATCAATCATGGCTTTCAATAGGTTTTTAGGGTTCTTAATCATAATTTTGCTATGGATTTCAAACAATCAGCTACTGTAGATTGCAGTCAATTTTCATTTTAACAAAGAAATTATCATGTATTTCAAAATTTATGTGGTACCTCAATATGAACACAAAAAATAAAGGTATACTGTGTAGACATAGCCTGCAAAAAAAAAAAAAAAATCATGCTTACCCAAGAGATTCGTGAATAAAGACAACACATCTTTGAACATGGAGATGAGAAAACACTGCTCATTTGAGTGTAATATTTAATATAGTTCTGCCAGTATAGAAGCCAGTCCAGGCTGTATGATAACATATTTTCAATAATTCTCTAAATAAATATAAACATGAACCAGGTGTAGTGGTAGATGCCTGTAGTCCCAACTCTCGGGAGGTGGAAGCAAGAAGATCGCCACAGATTCAAGGGCGGCCAGGGCTGCAGAGTGAGTTCAAGGCCATTGTGAACTTCATAGTAAGATCCTGTCTACAAAAGCCAAAAAATAAAAAATAAATAAATAAACATGAATATACATAAGGGAAAAGATAATAATTAAATATTATTTAATCATTTTCTACCAATAAGAAATGCTTTTTGTTTTGAAGAAAACTAAGAAATGAAAGCAATAAATTCCTTGAAGTTTTACAATTAAAGATAAAATTTATTATTTTATTTTTGGCAGTTAAATAACAAGTGCCAAAACATATTGCTATCCCATTTTCAGATTTGTAATAAGAATAAAAATAATGCAAATGAAATGACAATACATAATGATTTCTGTTGAAAACATTTCTAAATTGTTTATATCCAATATCTACTCACAAAGCATTTTCTTTGTCACAATTACATGTTTTAAAAAATCGTTGCACTTGATCATATATTTTGTCACACCAAATTATTAATTTTAAAAATACAGCAGGATTTTATTTTTCAAATTTACTACAAGTAGCATAATGTCTTCATAGCTATAGTTAGACACTACTTTTATAAATAATATTCTATTTTATCCCTACTGTACCTATTTTCATTTTGTTTTTATTGGCACGTGATAATTATATACATTTATTGAGTACAATGTGAAGTTTTGATACATGTATAGATCGTGTAGCAGTCAAACGGGGTATCTAGTGTATCTCTTTCCTCAGACATTTATTCCTCTGTGGTGAAAACATTCAAAATCATGTCTCCTAGCTATTATGAAATATTCATATCCCAGATTATTCATACGCTACAGTAAACCATAGTCACTGTACTGTATTCTTCTTGACCATTCACTGGCTTACAATCCTTGACATTTTTTTGTTTTCACTTTTGTTGGGGAGGAGTACAACAGACACTTTTGGTTAAGTGCCACCTTAAAATATTAAATAACATATGGGCAAGTCCACCTTTCACTTAAATAATCCAAAGAAAGAACCAAATCATTCTGATGTCATGCTCTGTGTGTTCTTTGCTGAGTTTGTTTCCTTAGTGGATTATCATCTTCAGCAGGGGATAATTCTTTCATTTTGACCCCATCTTGTCCCAGATGGCCCAATTATTGCTTTTGGGTAATGACCCAGTCAGATCTTATTTAGGAAGAAACTTAGTCGTGAATGCCGCACGGTGATGAATTTTTGACCTCCGAGAAGCCACAAAGGACATCTGCATTATCATACAGAGCAAAATAGGTCTGGGTAAAATTAGGTTCCAGCTGAGGAGAAAGCTTCCTGAAGGCACTTGGGGCTCGGAGTCATCGACTAGTAACGTTCCATTAGAAGGTGTAATTGGTTTCAGCCTTCATTCTTCCTGGTGTCATTCATTTAAAAAAAAAAATCATTGGGAAATCATGTCTGACCACCAGGTAGACCTTTTCATGCAACCTTGAATCTGTTCTGTTCTTTAAATGATCCAGCATTTTACATAGTCCTCTGTAGCTCTCTTTTCTCCCCTTCATCATCACTGTGTATGTATTTTTAGGCTGCTATCTTTCTCAAATTTTAAAAAGCAAAGACCAAAACTGGCAATTGTAAAAATTGTTTTCACTGTGCACTGGCGAGAAATGCCCTCTAGTATGGAATGTACAATGAAGGAAGTGCTTGTCTATTATTTTTATTGTGAGGACATCTTAACTGAGAAAGGCAGATCACATAAAAACATATGATTGTTCAATTTATATGAGATTTATTATGTGTTCTTTTTTGAAGCAGGCAATCTAAACAAAACTGTACAATAAAGTTGAAAGCAGGAAGCATCCTCTGGACTGGGGCAGCTGATCCACTTTGGTTGTGAGGAACACAGGCACAGTACAGCATGGAACAGAACTAATGTTAGTTGGAGAGAATAGGACACTAAAATTGGTGGCAGTGGGAGAGAGATGACAGTCACAGGGTCACAAGATCTCTGTGCAGCAGAAGACCACGGGCTTCCAAAGAGAAGCTCACTGCCAATCCTTTCATTCTTAATGACACTTGTGGAGTTTTGTGTCTTTCTTTCTGTCTTGCAAGAACCACATCTATGTCCTTCCCCATTTCTTCACATTCTGCATCACTATTTCAAATCAAACGTAGTGGAACCTTCGAAGAACATAGTCAGTTAATAGCCGAATGTTATTGCTTAATTATGAATCTTTCTTGGTAAAGGTGATTACAGTATAATTTTTTTCTCACCTTTGTGTGCAGTAAGAGGTTGTCTTTTCATTTCTAGATCATGAATGAGTAACTACAGATCTGTTAGTTCTCTGGGCTGAAGTATGGTTAATTGCCCCTGAAAGGACAAAACAAATCAAAATTATGAGCAAAGTGAAGATATTTCCCTCCAACTCTGATCAAATTCATTTCTCTTCTTCTTATAACCTCGTAACTCCAACTCAAGATGTCTGTTTCTAAAGAAGGTCGTGTTTTAAAATACAACTTTGGGCAAATGGATTTTATACTGCAGGTCCATTCTTGTCATGCAGACTACGTAAATCCAGGTATTATGGCTGTTCTCATTAAATCATAACATATCATAAATTGCTGTCACCAGACAAGTTGTATTTGCATTCTCTGGGAACTTGCTAGAAGTGAAAATTGTCACAGCCAGTGATCAAACTGAACTTCAATGGAATTGGTAAAGCCTTGCTATTGAACCCAGCTGGGAACACTCACTACTTGGCCATAAGTCTACTGCTGGGATTAATCAACAAGGACCTGGGCCTGTCTACCCTGCCTTCTAGTGACAGCAGAGACACACCTGAAAACGGACTTTTTTTTTCCCCTCTCTGCTCTTCTTTTTCTTGCTTTTTTTCACTTGTTTTTATAAGAAAGTGACTTTCTAGGTTTTTGCTGTTTTTGTTTTGTTCTGTCCTTGTTTTTACTTCTTCCTTCCTCTCTCCTTCCCTCCAGTTTTTTTTACTAGTTCCCCAAAGTTTGGATAATTTCACCCAAGGGCTTCCAACCTTGCTTCTCATCTCTTTCTCTTATGCTATTTCTCTATCCTTTCCTCCTAATCTCTTTTGAATTTTCTCCCCTGAGAGTTAAATCACCATAGTGAGGGCATATTTACTGTATACAAGTTTCTGGTTTATTTTGGATATTGTTATATAATCACAAATCTAGTTCACATGGTAAAAGGTGGCAGATCAATTGTTATCACAGTTTGTCATTTTCTAGACTGTGTTTGACGCTATTGTTGTTGCTGATTGTGCTACTTTAGCCAAGGTGACAGAACTGTTCTACTCAGTTCTTCCTTGCATGCCAAGACTACGATTGGCAGAGGGTCACAAATAACACTATAGGCCACGGTCAAAGAACTAAGGGCTGGCCACATAGCAACTTCTCAGCCCCAATAAATTGAAGAGGCAAGATCTTGCCACATACTCATAAAACAAAAAAACAGCTACACCTGTAAGACATCTCTGAGGAAGCAGTAGTCACTTCCAAAAAGTTCTCAAAACTAACAAAAAGAAGCTACCTGCCACAGGCAATTCATAAGCATCAACCCAGGAACTAAACTAAAGAAGAAAAAATAGAAAATGAAAAGACACACAAATAAGATGCAACTCCATACCTCCACTCGCCAAAAGCAAACACAGTGGGTAATGAAGTAGAACAAACTGAAAGGTTCCCACCCGGGTTCTTGGAACAGCAGAAGTAACAAAGCAGATGAATGTGGCTCTACAAAACATCAAAACAGAAATAATTTCTGGAATGAAAGAAATGATTAGTGAGTGTAAAGCAGATACAGATAAAACAATAGAGGAGCTTAGGAAAATGATGGAAACCATAAAGGCCAACACAGAAAAGAAATGGAATCCATGAAACAGATTCAAACAGATGTCCAAGAGGTTAAAAATTCCATTGAAAGTATCAGCAGTAGAATGAAACAATGTGAAGAGAGAATCTCAGATATAGAAGATGAGATTGTGATTAATGATCCAGAAAAGAAAGAGTTCTTCAAAATGATAAGGGATCACAAAAAATCAATACAACATCTGCTAGATGACACAAAGAAAAATAACATAAGGTTGATCAGAGTTAATGAAAATGCAGGAGATAGCCCAAATGATGTAAAAATTCTGTTCACAGACATAATGGCAGAAAACTTCTCAAGTATGGAAAAAAAACGACATACAGATAAGTGAGGAATACAGAACTCCAATTAGCCATGATCAACAAAAAATCTACCCCAAGGCATATAATAGTCAAGATTCCAGAAATTCAACACAAGAACAGAATATTTAAAGCTATTAGAGAAAAGAAACAAAGGAACACCCATCAGAATCACAGCAGACATCTCAACACAAACCCTCAAGTCAAGGAGAGTTTGGAGTGAAGTATTTCAAGCCCTAAAAGACAACAACTTTCAGCCCAGATTGATGTACCCAGCAAAACTGTCTTTCAAAATTAATGGAGAAGCAAGATACTTCCATGACAAAGAACACTTGAAGAGATTCATGACCACCAAACCAGCACTCCAAAATATCTTGAAGGACATTCTGGAAAGAGAAAATGAGGACTACAACTCCAGGAATCACAACAGAATGAATCTTTCAGGCAAGGCAAGTAATTAAACAGAAGGGAAATTAGAGAGCCAACAACAGGTAAATAACATGACAAGAATAAGTCAACATATGTCAGTTATAACCATCAATGTGAATGGTCTCAACTCACCAATCAAAAGAAGCAGACTGGCAAAATGGGTCAAGAAGCAAGACCCAGCAATATGATGTGTATGAGAAACATTTAATTCAAAAAGAAATTCATAGAATGAAAGTCAAAGGATGGAAAACAATACTTCATGTGACAGGAACCCTGAAAAAAGCAGGGGTAGCTATTCTATTTGCAGACAGAGTGGATTTCAAGCCAAGACTCATTAAGAGAAACAAAAAGGGTCACTACATCCTTGTAAAGGGAACAATGCAAGAAGAACAGATGACAGTCATAAATATATATGCATCAAATACCAGCGTGCCTGACTACATACAACAAATATTGACAGACATGAAAAACCAAATAAGCATGACTAACATTGTAATGGGAAGTTCAATACCCTGCTGTCACAGACAGATCAACTAGACAAAAAGTCAACAGGGAAATACCAGAACTAAACCAAACTTTTGAACAAATGGACCTAGCAGATGTATGCAGAGTGTTCCACCCCACAACATCAGAATACACATTCTTCTCAGCTGCACATGGGGCTTTCTCCAAAATAGACCACATACTAGTTCATAGAACATGCTTAAGTAAATGCAAAGGAATCGAAATTGTCCCGTGCATAAAATCAGACCATAGTGCATTGAAACTGGAAACAAACAGCAAAAGGAACCATAAAAACTTCATAAACACATGGAAATTAAATAGCACCCACCTGAACAATCAGTGGGTCACAGATGAAATCAAAGAAGATATTAGACAGTTTCTACAATTGAATGATAATGCCAATAAAACCTACCAAAATTTATGGGACACATTGAAAGCAGTCCTAAGAGTGAAATTTATAGCACTGAACTCTCGTATCAGAAAAGCAGAGTGAGCTCAAATAAACAACCTAAAGTTGAACCCTAGCTTCTAGAAAAAGAAGAGCAAGTCAAACCCAAAGCTCGTGTGAGGGAGAAGATTATAAAGATCAGAGCTGAAATGAATGCAATTGAAACTAAGAATACAATACAAAGAATCAATGAATCAAAGGGATGGTTCTTTGAAAAATTAAATAAAATTGACAAACCCTTAGCCAACCTTATTTTAAAAAAAAAAGAAAGAAAAGACTCAAATTCATACAATTATGAATGAAAAGGGTGAAATCACAATGGATCCTGCAGAAATCCAGAAGATTATCAATACCTACTTTGAGAACCTGTATTCTAATAAGATCAAAAATACAGAAGAAATAGACAGATTCCTAGATACATATGAATTACCAGAAATGGATCAAGAAGATATAAAAACTCTAAATAATCCAATATCAGTCACTGAAATTGAAGAAGTAATTAAAAACCTACAAACAAAGAAAAGCCCGGATCCTGACAGATTCCCTGCTGAATTTTACAAGAAATTTAGAGATGATTTAATGCTACTAATTCTCAAACTCTTTAATGAAATTGAAACAGAAGCAATACTCCCAAATTCATTCCTGGAAGCAAGCATTACCCTGATACCAAAGCCAGAGAAGGATCCAGTGAAAAAAGAGAACTACAGGCCAAACTCATCAATGAACATAGATGCAAAAATCCTCAGTAAGATATTGGCAAACAGAATGCAAAAAAATCATCAAGATTATACACTCTGACCAAGTAGGATTCATTCCAGGGATGCAGGGATGGTTCAAAATATGCAAGTCAATAAATGTGATACACCATATTATAACAGAGCCAAGAACAAAAACCATATGATCACCTCAATAGACAGAAAAGGCATTTGACAAGGTGCAACACCCATTCATGATAAAAGCCCTGCAGAAAATTGGAATAGATGGTCTTTATCTCAATCTGATAAAAGCCATGACAAACCAACAGCCAACATTATACTAAATAGTCAAAAACTAAAAGCTTTCACTCTAAAATCCAGAACAAGACAAGGATGTCTGCTCTCACCACTCTTATTCAATATAGCTCTGGAAACATTATCCAGAGCAATTAGACAAGAAAAAGAAATAAAAGGAACAAGGATGGGAAAGAAGAAGTTAAATTATCACTATTTGCAGATGACATGATACTCTACATAGAAGACCCCAAAAACTCCATCAAAAGACTTCTAAATTTAGTAACCAAATTCATCAACGTAGCTGGATACAAAGTCAGCACTCAGAAATCAATGGCATTCCTGTACACAAACAACAGACTCAGTGAGAGAGAAATTAGGGAAACAACACCTTTCACAATAGCATCCAACAAAATGAAGTACCTAGGAATCAATCTATCGAAGGAAGTAAAAGATCTATACAATGAAAACTGCAGTACTTTGAAAAAGGAGATTGAAGAAGATTTCAGAAAATGGAAAGATATCCCTTGCTTCTGGGTAGGAAGAACCAATATAGTGAAAATGGCCATACTCCCCAAACTGTTATACAGATATAATGCAATCCCAATTAAATTACCAATAGCATGCCTCAAAGAATTAGAGAAAACAATCCCAATTCTGTGCAACAAAAGCAAAGCAGGGACCATCACAATCCCTGACCTAAAATTATATTACAAAGCTACTGTAAAAAAAAAAAAACAGCATGGTACTGGCACAAAAACAGACCCCAGGACCAATGGAATAGATCAGAAGGTGAAGAAACAGGTCCAAACACTCTCAGTTACCTTATCTTTGATGAAGGGGCCAAACAACCTCACTGGAAGAAAGACAGCCTCTTTAATAAATGGTATTGGAAAAACTGGCTTTCCACATGCCAAAGGTTAAAACTAGACTCATGTCTTTCCCCATACACTAAGCTAAATCAAAGTGGATCAAAGATCTAAATATTAAAACAGAAACACTAAATCTGTTGGAAGATAGAATAGGTAGAACACTTTATGACATAGGGGTAGGCAAGGACTTTATGAACAAATCCCCAGTTGCCCAGGAAACATCACGAAGAATCAACAACTGGTACCTAATCTTATTAAAAAGCTTTTGCACAGCAAAAGAAACCACCAAGAGAGTGAAGAGACAACCCACAGAGTGGGAAAAACATTTTGCCAGCTATTCCTCCAACAAAGGACTAACATCTCGAATATATAAAGAACTCAAAAAAATCAGACCTCCCAAATTTAAAGACTCAATCCAAAAGTGGGCAGCTGAAATGAATAGACAATTCTCAGATGAAGAAGTAGAAACAGCAGATAGACATATGAAAAAAATGTTCAATGTCACTGGTCATTCGATGCAAATTAAAAGAACCCTGAGATTCCACCTCACTCCAGAAAGAATGGCTATTATCAACAAATCAGCCAATAAGAAATGCTGGAGGGGCTGTGGAGAAAAAGGAACCCTTCTCCACTGTTGGTGGGAATGTAGACTGGTGCAACCACTATGGAAATCAGTGTGGAGATTCCTCAGGGAACTAGGACTAGAGGTTCCGTTTGACCCAACTATTCCCCTTGTTGGTATCTTCCCAAAAGAATTAAAAGAATCATACTGTAGCAACATATGCACACCCATGTTTATAGTGGCACCGTTTGTAATAGCTAAATCTTGGAAGTAGCCCAAATGCCCATCAACAGCAGAATGGATAAAGAAAATAAGGTTTTTTAATACAATGGAGTACTACTCTACCATAAATAATGATAAGCTTGTGCTGTTTCTAGGTAAATGGATGCATCTTGAGGCCATACTCTTAAGTGAAATAAATCGGACACACATGTTTAAATATCACATTGTTTCTCTGGTGTGAGAAACTGAAAGTGTAAATAATGACTAAAATGTATTACATTGAGAAAGGGAAGAAAATGTCCAAATGGAAAAGAGAACAAGGGAGGGGGAAGGGGGAAGGAACAGAGGGACAAGAGAAATAATAAATGGAAGGAAAAAAATGGAGGCAAAGCTTTTGTAAATAAGGAGGGAGGAGGGAGTGAGGGGAGGGGAATGGGAAAAAAAGAAGCAACAAGATACGTCATGTACAGGTACAAATCCCCTATGATGAATGTTATCGCTATGTACATCTAAAACGTACCATTAAAATAAAATTTAAAAAAAAAAAGAAATGAAAATTGTGGCATCACCCTGGAATGACTGACTTAAAAACTCAAGGTGAAGCTCCAAAGTCTGCATTTTAACAAACCTTCCCAGTGATTCTGGGGTAAATTAACACTTTGTAAACCACCATTTTAAGAGATGACTAAATGTCTGACTAGTATACTGTGAATCCTGGCTAATAGTTGTAGAATTAACAAAGACCACCCAAATAGGAAAATGGGCATTCAGAGCTTTTTATGGCAAAGGAGTTAGCTACCATTAATTGCATTTGAAGCAACTCAAGGCAGGCAGGGGAGTGGAAAAGCATAACAGTTTAAAAACAGCAGAGAAAGGCTTCAGAGCGCTGTGATTGGAGGTCATCAGCATGGAGAAACTGGAAGTGGGCTAGCTCGTTAGTGGGGCAGCTTATGTGATTAATTGCAGAAACGTATTTGTCTTTCTTGCTTGATCCTGATTGGAAGCCAGGTCAAAAATAGAGTAGCTGGCAATCATTGGTCAAGTACCAATCGTGTGGCACAGGGGTAGAGCAATTCACTGGATCGGCTGCTACAGAGCTCTGTGGTTCAGAGTCCTATTTTAAAATACAATTGGCCATCATCTGCTGTGATTTGCAGTCTTGCAGTCCTTCTTTAGGACGTTCTGTTGCATGAGGGAGTTTGAACAACTTGGGGAAGACTAAAGATCTGGCTCTTTGTTGCTTAAGTATGGGGCTGTTGTCTCCATGGTCTGCTGTATCACAGAGTCTTAAACTTTTTGGTGTTGTGCCATCAAGGCGAGCATCCAACAAGAAAGCAACTGTATGAGCCACTTAAGAATAAACGAGCAAGCATTATGACCAAGACAGAAAGAAGGCCAAGAAGGCTGTGGATATAGCTCAGTGGTAGAGTACTTATCTAGCATACATGAGGCCCTGGATCTAATCCCCAGCACTGAAAAAGAAAACAAAACAAAACAAAACAAAACAAAAAAAACAAACAGTAATAAGCTCTGAAAAATTTTTGGAACAAGGAATTCCAATTGTTCAACTCATGCCAAGAAAAATAATCCCATAAGCCCTGAAACTCAAGCTTAGACTGCCAAGTAGTTTTAACCTTAAGGTAATATATCAACACCTTGTTCTGATATCTCCTTCATGGATCTAAAACAGCAAGAAATATTAGCAATGGTGCAGACACTCAAATGACCAGCCACCGATAAATCTAAAGCAATGAAATTGCCCGTCACCACACATGCCCATAGACTGATCTGCGTTTCACAAAGGGCAGATATCACGAATAACTTCTGCCAGAGTTAGTGATGAGTTTCTTACTGTCTATTGTATTGGTATGATTTTCGCCATTGGAAACGCCTCTCTGGTTCCATCAACAGTGAAGCAACCTTATTTCTCAGATCTCAACTCAGGTATATATTAAATACAGTGGAGAAGGCAAAGGCATATCCTGAGCAGATACAACTTGATTTTGAGTATTAGAGTCCTCTGAGAGCTCAAGAAACAATCCCGCTTTTGTATGTGTAACGTTACATTCACATTTGCAGAGAAAATCGCTCCCTGTTTAGTTTTGAGGAGTGGTATCACCAAACAGAAAGTAGTGTTATTAATAAAAGTTTCATGGGTTACTTTTAAAGGCTGGGGATAGATATAATCTGTGGGTTATCATAAATATAGAATCCGTGTGCTGTGTTCACTCCTAGTGAGTTGAGCTGTGCCTACATCTGCCAGGAACTGATAAAGTTAAACATCTATATTTATAAATAATTCCTTTAAGAGTAAGGCAGGATACTGGGTTCCTTTTTATTTCCTTGGAGCACACTCTTATATCTAAGGTTAGAAATTTTTCTTTGTCTTGGTTTATCTCTTATAAGATAGAACACTCTTTTGTGTAGAATATCACTTCTGTATAAAATATCTGCAAATGTCCTTGACAATAGATGATGCACCAGGAAAAACACCACCAGTTTTTGGATATACAAGGTCATAAGTTTGTTTTAAGTCATAGCTCCTTATTGTTCAAAATGTTCTACCAGGTGTCACACCTGTAGTTCAGGTAAAGAAGGTATTTCTATTCTTATTTTATCTTTTCTCCAGTCGCATGATGTGATTATGGTTCAATTGGTTTTTATTAAAAATGTTTCAATTATATTAAGAGATAATTTTCTACTTATGGTGACTTTTTACTTTTAGCTTTATTGTAGAAAAAAATCTTTGTGGATCAGCATGTGGCAAAATGAGGCAATCTTTAATTTTTCCACATACTCTATCTATAATACGTGCATATGAGCGCCTGCTAATAAGCGTTTTCTACTCTAAAATATTCAGTAGGACACTGATACATAAGCAAATTTCACCTGGAAATGCTAATTATGTCTAAGCATTTTCCCCTCTAATGTCACTAATTGTATGTAGTTTTCTTGTATTAAATGGGCAGTGTAAATTTTTTCAATATAATGTTTCTTTCCTTGAGACACATGCAGTATTCCAGATGCCAAGATGGTGCATGGCTCCACACTGTTGTCACTTGATAATCAGCTGACCATAAAGCTCCCCAACTCTAGTTAGAACCTAGGAGAAGATGTTGATTTGCTTAAGTCCCAAAGCTGAGGTTTAAAAAAAAAAAATCAGTGCATGCCTGTATTCTCAGCACTCTGGGAGGCAAGGCAGGAGGATTTGAAGTTTGATCCCAGCCTGGGCAACTTAGCAATTTAGTAAGATTCTGTCTGAAAAGAAAAAGAGCTGGCGTTGTAGCTTAGGAAAGTCCTGCATTCAACCCCAATTCCTTTTCAGGAAACCACCTTCTTTTTGGGGAGCGATGAATCAGTCTTGCAGAGAATCAGTCCTTCATAGGAATACCCCTAACAATGTCTCAGGCTTGTTTTCTTCAAGTTTCCACTACACCCTCTTCCTTCTTCTTCCTGTGGCTCTCTTTCTCCCCTTCTCTCTAACTCAGTTTGAAAGCCCATACATTATTGGTGGGTTAAAGATTCAACTACACTGGGAAATAGTTCGCCTAGTTCTTAAAAATTTAAACATATGCTTAGCACAGCCCGGGGATTCTCCATTTCTGATCTTCACCTTTCCTCTCTTTCTTTATTCAAACTTGTTTTCTGCTTCCTGCCTAACATCCTGGGGATTCTACCCCTGGGTATTGCCCAAAGAGAAAGGAAAACACATGCCCACAACACATGTTTATATGGAAGTTCAAAGCACTTTAATCATGGTAGCACGAAACCAGAATCAATCCAAATCTCAATCAGGTAGTGAATGAATAGACAAAATAGGTAATATCCGTACAACAGAAAACCACTCAGCCTTAAAGAGAAATGAGCTGCTGACACTCAAGACAACACAGATGAACCTCAAAACTACATGCAACTTAAAAAGTCAGAATAAAATGCTATATGCTATATTGCTTGTTTACATACAATTCATGAAAAAGCAAAATACTAGAGACTGAAAGGAGATCTGTGGCTGTCTGTTGTCCAGGATGGGAGCAGGGATTGCTTGTAAAAGGGACAAAGGGATATTTGAGAACTGTACCAGTTGCCTGTGGCTGCTATAACAAATCATCATAAATTCAGTGCCTTAAAACAAACACGCACACACAGATTTTTTTACATTTATAAAGGCCAGAAGAATAAAACAAGTCTTAACAATGCTAAAATCACATGAAGCCATGCTCCTTTGGAGACTTAGTGATAGCTCTCTTCTTGCCTTTTCCAGCTTCTAAAGCTCTATCCCTCACATGCCTTAGCTCTTGGCCCCTTCCACCATCTTCGAAGTCAGTGAGACAATTTCTCTCTGTGGCTCTGTTTCTTCATGTTTCCGTCACATAGTCTTCATCTCATCTTTCCATCAGATCTCTCTGTATTGCCCTCTGAGGAGGACACATGTGATCACATTTGTTTCTACTTGATGGTGTCAAGTCTAATCCAGTTTCCCTGTTTTTTTTTTCTATCTTGAAAAAAGAGAACTGCTAAGGTCAGCATCACTTGGCCCCAAAGTAACACAACTCACCTCTGTTCTCCTTCCATTGAACAGAAGTAGTCACATGTTTGTACTTACAGGTAAGGAGTTCTGGGAATTGTAGTCCTTGGATGGAAAGCTGATCCCAGGCTATCTCTACAATATGTAGTGGAGCTGTACCAGTACCACGTCTAAAGCAAAAGAGAATCACATGGAAGAAGCAACATCAAAGATACCTGTAAGAGACAATATGCAGTTTTTTCAATAACACCTACCAAGTAGTCTACAAAAGCTCTCAGATCTCTGTCACATTTTATTTGACCCCTTTGGCATTCATTCTCCATTGCACTCTGTAAATATACTGACCCGAGACTCATGTAGAAGGAGGGATTTTTAAAAGCTCTAACAGCTCCCTACCTTCATTTCATCTAGTTTGTGTCACATGATGGCTCGTCATCCACTTACAAGGCATCACGTATTTCTAGTCTATGAATGAAAGAGATCCTAAAATATATTCCTAGCACATACTTTCCTTGTTTCCATGTTCAAAACATAAATTTTTGCAACATTCATCATTTTCTACTCCTCAGTTCACCATGAAGTCATATTAGAAACTCGGTTATCCCAATTTTACTATCAGGGACTTGACTTACCTATTCAAATAGTATGCGAAAGAGTGACCATTCTGCCCCATAAAGAGAAATCACTGTTTTTAATATGAAATGGAGGGACAGCTAGATTTAATGCCTTTGCCCATCTGTCCTTATTCTAATTCTGCAGAAAACACACGACTCTTCTACAAACTGAATTTATTAGTACAAAAGATAGAAGTATAATAAAAAGAAAGGATTCTATAATTGTTATTTTTAATGGTCACATTCATTACATTAATTCTGTACCTATACATGATGCATCTTGGTTCTCCCCCCTCTCCCCCGCCCCTCCCCTCTGCTCCCTCCCTCCCTATTTACAGCAGGTTCATTCATCATTTTCCATATTTTCCCTTTCCCCTCTCTTTCCCCTGTTGCCTTTCTGCTTTTCCCCTTCTTTCTTTCTAGCACTCCTCTCCTCTGCACACCATCCTCCTTT